>CABHPR010122326.1:16629-32943 GCA_902168415.1 Peromyscus melanophrys
TCCCAGCTGAAGTGGCAGGAGTCAGGACTAGGTCTTTACCAGGTGCATGCACATGCTCAGCCAAGTCAGCAAGCATCCAGGGCTTGAGGTCTGAATCCAGGAAGGAGACACACTGGCTACTTGCTCTCCTCCAGACTCATGGCTCCTGGACATTGGGCTTCTGAGGCGGCATCCTGCTTGAAATCACGCTCAGAAGCATCAAGCATGGTAGGTGAGCAAACCCTCCCCAGCTTTGGGCTCCTGGGGTTTGGAAGGCTTCCTGGGAGGAGGCTTAGCATGCAACTACTGGTCAGATTGGTTCTTGAGGGAAAGAGTAAGAGCCAGTAACGCCCTTATTCCCTTCTCTCCTCCTCCTGCCCTGAGAGAGGACTCCATGCCTGGAGTTGGGAGGCCAAACCCTCCCTCTTGGGACTCTCCTGGAGAGAGAGGGCCTGTGCTTCAAGAGTAGCCTAGAATGGTGACTGAGGGACAGCCGGGACAGCTCCAGCCTCGGCTCCCATGTATGTTTATCGGGGTGCAGAAAAACAGCTCAAACCCAAGCTTGGCACTGATCTGGTTCTTATATCACATCCTAGTGACTTCTCTTGGGAGAACCATCCCCAAGTCAGAAAGTCAGAAAGAAAAAGAAAAGAAAAGAAAAGAAAAAAAACCCCAAAACTTAAAACCAAAGAAAGTTACACAAGCTCTTAAATTCTTGAAGGAAAGATTTTACAATGACGGGGTGCAACATCAAGAGACCTTTTCATCATGGGTTGTGCTTATAACCCTCCTGCTGTGACAAGCCTCTACAAAATACAAAGGCCAACTGTGTCACATGGGGGTTGGAAGAAGGCTCTGACTTCCAGCGTGCCTTGGCACAGGCAGGGAGGCCCCGCCTTCACTAGTGAGACTAGCTGGGAAGGTGCAGGCATGACACATATACCCCATCCCGTTCTGCTCCCCACCATTTGAAGTTGTTCTCCTGGGAGGCTCAGGAGAGACACTCAGGGAAGCGTGTGGCCTTCTTGGGAACCCATCATCAAAGGTTTCCAGATACTAAAAGTATCTACCATCCAGTGTCATTCCTCTTGGGCATGGCAGGCCACAGAGGGTGGGATGGTCTGTCCTGCAGAAATGCTGTAACCAAAAGGGCATCCCTGTGAAGGCCCTTTCTGTTCTGAAAATGCGTCATGGAAGAAAACAGCCCCTCCACAATAGAAGTGGCCATTGTGAGGTGAAGGGGTCAGCATGGGACTAGGGTGTTATGGAGGCAGAGAAGAATGCCTCAGTCAGTGATGAGGGCTAGAAGGGCGGAATAACCCAGAGGCCACTGGAGCCTGGTGGGTATAGGGGCTATTGAGAGGGTGAGGTGCCTCAAAGGGCCACCAGCCTGAGGATCTAGAGATTCAGCTCCTGGGATCCTTATGATGGAAGGAAAGAAACAACTCCCATAAGTTGTCCTCTGACCTACATTTGTGTGCATTATAGCACCCACATAGTATAGCACGTGTGCCCACAAATAAATGAATAAGTATATTTTTAAAAATGTAAAGGTCCTATTGTCTGACCAGAACTAGAACTTTCTGGTGGCAACCAGGACATCTATCCACTACCGTCCTTGCTGAGCTCCGACAGGGAGGAGAAATGTTTTCCAGAGACATTCAGACTAAGGAGGAAAACATTCGGGAATGAGAGGCCCAGAAGTGGCTTGATATGACATTTATTAATACACCGGTTTGGGGGGGGGGTCACAGGGGAAAATAGAGGTCACATTTGAATAGGCCTCGAGGAAAGGGGAGAATTCAGTCCACGTTGACTAGGAAAGACAGCTGAGCAAAGGCAAACAAACAAGCTCCCTCAGGGGCCAGGGAGCCTCAAGGGTGAAGGCCTGGAGTGCCCAGGGAAGAGTCAAAATGGCTAATAGATAAGGTCTTATATCTCAGTGTGTTGCCTCAGTGCTAACCTGCTCTCGAGCAATTGTAAAGGGTTCAGATGGCTCCTTGAACTTAGATCTGTTAGAAGAATCATGCTCAAGGGGCCTAGGAGGGACTACATAGGAGTCAGCTTGCAAAAAGAAGTCCTTTGAAGGCATGGAGCGGTGCTATGATGGCTGTTCTTGGTTGTCAACTTGGCTACATCTGAATTGAACTAAACACCAATGGCTGGGCACACCTGTGAGGGATTTTATTATTATTATTATTAATTAAATCACTTGAAGAGGAAAGACCCACTTCTAATCCAGAACTTTGAGGTAGGAAGATATATCTTTAATCTGAGCCACACGGTCTACTGACAGCCTATGTAAAGGAAGCTCGCTTGCTCTCTCACCAGCTTGCGCTCATTCTTACCAACAAGAGTCCATTCCTTCACTGGCATTAGAGCCTACTTCTTAGGGGTTCCAGTGTGTACTGAAGACCAGCTGGGACACCGAGCCTCACGGACTGAACAACTACTGGATTCTCGGCCCTTTCATTGCTAAACAGCCATTGCTGGACTAGCTGGACCACAGCCTGCAAGCCATTCTAATAAATCCCCATTCCATAAGGTATATTCCTCTAGGAAACCCCGACAAATACAAGTGATTTTCACCAGTGGTCCAAACACACCTCCTCTCCTCCGACTACTGAACTCTACGGCCCTGGGGTACAGGAATCCCTTTCCGTCTGGACCCAAGAAGGCTTTGAGGGCTCTTTCGGTGACTCTTCAACTAAAGAAAAAAGCCAGTACTGACAACTCAATAGAATTAATATTTACTGAGCCCTTCTGTGATCCTAGAGGAATGCACAAAGGATTTCTCCTAGCCATGGCTAGCTAGACAAGGGGTGGACGTGGTCAGTCCATGTGCTTAGCATGAACAGAGATGTTGGACCAATCAGGGAGTTTGAAGCAGAAACAGGGACAGAACTGTGGTCATTCATGCTGAGAGAGCTGGAAGAGGCTCCTTGTTCTGCCATGTAGGACCACATGCAAGAGGAGTGGGCAGGGAGAAGAGAAGAGGAAGCCTTTGAGAGCCCCCAGGGATGCAGAAGATCAACACAGATCCTGCATTTCCTGTCCTGGTCTCGGAGAGCTTTACCACTCCTCACTGGAAACTGGTGGGCTGCCTTTTGTATCCTTCTGACAGCTGCCTTCTGTTTGAGCGGGGCAGAGTGGGTGGGGGATTGCCCTCTGCACCCAGGACCCACGTGAAGAGCACACCACCCCCAGGTCTCTCCCAGTCACAGGCGAAATGCCAGCTTATCAGAGGTCGGAGGGTGGAGCTGGGGTTCTTTAGAGGGCAGTAGGCAGACCTAGCGTCTTTCTCTTTAACCTCAGCCTTGCTTCAGTCAAGAGCTGGTTGCTATGGGACTCTGGGAAGTTCACCAGAGTTCTCTGGCCCATTCTTGGCTCTTGCAGCTGTTGGCTGCTCTCTAACTCCCCAGGCACTGCCAGATTTTCCTTGGTGTTCCCAGGCCAGACCATCTACTCCAGAAAGAGAGCTCAGCTGAGGTCACTTGGAAAGTAACCCCGGAGTGGGGCCCTGCCCCACATTGCCTCAGCCAACTAGCCTTTGTTCTTACGTTCTTTCCCGTTCACAGTCTTGTTGTCCTGGCTGTGTTACAATCAGTCACACCGTGGTCCCCAAACAGGAGTACTATGCAGCAGAAGTTTGATAGACTTGTTTGCATCCAGTGACTCTGGGAAAGCACTAAAAATTGAGTACCCTAGGGACACTGTGCCACGACATCTTTGTAACCATTGGTTTCCAGACTTGCGATGGGAAAACCCTCAGTGGAGACAAGCTTCATCCTACAGCATCACACATTCCTGAAGAGTCATGGGTAATCTGCTCATTTATGTTCTGACTTACTCCAGAAACACGTGCACACATATGCACATGCAAATGTACAGGAGCTCACACACACAAACACTCCAATACGGCAACCTAGAAAGAAAAGGGAACATTGAAAACATAAAATAGACCTGGTACAGAGGCAAGGCCAGTGTGGACACCATAAAAATCCCACATGTTTCCGATGAGCCTTAAGCTTTCCAGCAGCTAATATGAAGAGAGAACTTTGTATGAAATGAACTTTGGAAACTTGAGGCGGATTTTGAATGTATTAGTGGAGGTTGCTATTAAATATAATGTTTATAGTGAACATCTGGTTTTGTTTTGTTTTGTTTGTTTTTTTTTGTCCTGCTCAGCAGCCCTTCCTAGAGGAACTGCCCCTTCCTAACTTGGTATGATGAAGGTGGGGCTGTCAGTCAGGCCCCACCCTGAGTATGAGGTAGGAGGGCTGGCATCCAAACTCATCATCAGACACTCTCGTGGAAAGCTAAATCTCTGATAGAGTCATGGGGAGCTGTAGGTGTCTAAATCAGAGGCTCCTGTGAAGGCACCATCTTCAGGAGACAAGTCACAGAGTTCTGCTGTCCATAGCTGGCCCGTCCTTCCCATGATCTGGTTTTCCACGTTTGTCTCTGAGACTGCGAACTTCTCAGTGTTTTTCCAATAAATTCCTTTTGACTGAAGAGAGCAAGAAACTATTTTTGTGGCTTGTAACCAAGGACTTCTAAAGATATGAGGCTAATAAAAGTTTGTGTAGAATATGAGAATGCCCTCAAAAAGCAAATAATTGGTTCTGTGTTGGCTTCTTAGAAAGTCACAATCCCAGACCTTTATTGGTGCCCATTGGTGATTTCATAAGAGTTGGGCAGCAGTTAATGAAGCATGTCGGGAACAGGATCTGGGTATTGGGGTGGGAAGCCAGAGAAAACTCTGTGGTTAGGAAAGCTAAGTTCATCTTCAAATTACCTAAGACATAGTCCTCAGAAAATAAAATTGATTAATACTGCTCTTCTAATACTGTGCTCAGTGAGACCCCGAGTGACTTCATTTCCTGCAAATTGTTTTACTAGTTAAACTACAGGGTATGGTACTATTTCTCTTGGTTTCCTAAAGAGGCTGCTGTCACCCTCCAGCCCTGACTGTGAGGGGTGAAGGCAATAGATCCTGGGGTAGAGACTGTTGACTCCTATAGGAATCCCCTCTCAGCATGTCCAGAATCTGCCCTCCTTGAACCTCGATTTCCCTGAGTGTCATCATGATGACATTATCACCTGCCTGGCCTGTGGAGCACTAATGAAAGGCCTGTGGGCAGGAAGGTTCTGAGGAAAACAGGATTTGAGAATGGCTGCCTGAACATTTGCTGCCGGAACCCCGTGACTTTCATCAGGGTCCACTTCGTGACAACTCTAGTTTGACTATGCATATTGTGTGGTCTACATCACCTCCTCCTTCCTGCAACAGATCCCTAATGTACAGGCATTCTGAGTTAGACCCAGTGCTGAGAAGAGTCCCAGATGAAAGAATGGGCCACGTCTCAATCTGGGTGAAAGAGTCATCCTTGCAGGGACCACCTGCTCACAAACATGGCGGAAGGCAAGCACAGTTGTTGCTGGGCTCATATTTAGGGCTACCTTTTGCTGTGCCTGGGGGAGTGGACATGGCTTCATTTGGATAAGGCCTTGCAGACAGCCCAAGTGTCAACAAAGACAGGACACAGGGGCTGGGAAAGTGTCCTGGCTGCAGGGAACTGGGGAAGTATCATAGGATCTGAAAGCGAGAGTTTCAACCAAGCTCGCTTCACATTCCAGAGGATGGATCCCCAAGCTTGAGCAGATTCATGGCCAGGACTCAGCAGGGAGGGGTCAGGAAACTTTTAAACTCTTTACTGACATTAAGATCATAAAAGCGTTCTGAGTTGGGGCAAGTTTTAAGAGAATGTTTGAAGGATTCCTTTGGAAATAGCTGTGCTGGGTCCTGCTGTCTTTCTGGGTGGGGTGTCCCTCCTCTTTATGCAGGCTGTGAGAGGGTGGCGGGAAACACACATCTGGGGACACTTAATCCATGTTCTTGTAGTTTGGAGCGGGGGGCACAGTGGACCAGCAATTGGCACCCATTTGGGCTCCCTAAGATGGGAAGATGGACCGACAGACTGCTTCTTAGTAATGATTACTTACTTAGCTGGGATGAGCCTGTACTCCCAGACTTTGTCAGGATAAATAATGTGTGAGAATTTTCTGTGGGCCGGATGTGGCCACGTATGAGGTCATCTTGGGTCCTGTCCAAGTGGACCGTTCGGAGGGGCAGAGGAGACAGCATTAGATTTTTCTGGGTTGGTTTGGGAAAGGAGAATGGCCAGCTGGAATGGAGGTTAGTCACAAGAACATGGTAGAACAGCCATCCCTACTAAATTGTAGGGAACTCTTCCGAGGACTACAGAAACGTTGAGGAAAGCTCCTGAAATGTCTCAGAGACCTAGATCTCCGGAGCCTGACAGACAGGCAATGCTTTCCCACCCTTTCACTTGGCTTCCTCCTTCTCTCCCCCTCTTCCTCATTCCACCCCCCCCCCCCCTTTTCCCTGGGCTCCCCCCTCCCCCCCCCCCCTCCCCCTTCCCCCCCCCCCCCCCCATTCTCTCCGGAGACAGTGACCTCCTCACCAATTCCAGGACTCCTGCCCACAGCAGGACCAAGTGGAGTAGTGGCTGGGACAGCAAACTAAAATCAAGTTCAGTGTTCTGTCTTGCGTTTTCTTCTTTTTAAACTTTTTTCAAATTTTATTTTTTATTTTATGTATAGGGGTGTTTTGCCTACACGTATCTCTGTATAGCACATGCATGCCCACGGCCTGCAGTACAGAAATAGACATCGGATCCTCTGGAATTGAAGTTACAGATGGTTATAAGCCACCATGTGAGGGTGAAGAATGAACCTGGGTCCTTGGGAGAGAGATGGACCTGCGATTGTGTGTCTGCAGACACCATCCCAGCGTGGTGGTTGAGCAAGAGGAATGTGGAAACAGAAGGAACGGGCATGGTTGAGCACCCAGTTCACAGTATCACTATGAAGCCCTCTGCCCAAAGTAGCTGACTGAATCTTTAGACTTAACTTCATCTTTATTTTTTAAAGAAGTTTTTAGACTTACTTATTGTATTTTATGTATATGAGTGTTTCGCCCCTACGTATGTCTATGCACCACAGTGCAATGGATGGTTGTGAACCACCATGTGGGTGCTGGGAGTTGATCGTGGGTCCTCTGCTCTTAATGGCTGAGCCATCTCTGCAGCCCAACTTCATCTTCAGAGGGGAAGTAGAGGTGGGCAGATGAAGCTGAATGGTGGAAGAGAACGGGCAGAGAGAGGCACTCCCACAGAAAACAGCAGTCTCTTTAACAAGGCCATTGTGTGACAGAGGCAGGGAGGGACCCATCTCCATGAAAAAGGCTTGACCAAGCTGAGCCCAAGGAGCTTGCAGTCAGTCTTAATTTTGTCAGAGACCAGGATTGGGTAAAGTGTTAATGTTGTGGGAAATTAGGTAAATGCTATGCAGGAAATCTCTACTGATTTTGTAACTTTTCTGGAAATCTAAAATTAGCCCCAAATAAAAAAATTGTAGGAGAGGAAAGATTTAAGCTATGAAACCCTAAGTTCAATGTGTGGACACAAATTGTCCAAACCCCCCAACTGTACAAGATGTCTCAGACCGCTGGGAAATTAAATGTGGGTCAGTGGTAATGATCTCAAATAAATGCCTTACACTTGTTAAGTGGAAGTCATGTAGAAAAACATCTCTTCCTGTCAGAGATGCTTATGGAATGCTGGTGTAAAATGGTTAGCTGACTCCAGTTTAGAGAGTATCAGCAGAAAGGGAAATTCAAAGCAAATATAACAAAATGCCAATGATTATGACAACTTGGACATATGAATATGGGGAATTCTTATACTTTCTACTTTGTGGTGGCAGGAGTGTGTGTTGTCTGTCTGTGTATGTATGTATGTGTGTGTCTGTGTCTCTGTGTGTGCTTCTGTGTATGTGTGTATGTCTGTGTCTGTGTGTTGTTTCTGTGTGTGTATATCTATGTCTCTGTGTGTATGTCTGTCTGTGTATATATGTGTGTGTATATATGTCTGTGTGTATGTCTGTGTGCATCTGTGTGTGTTGTTTCTGGGTGTGTGTATGTATGTGTCTGTGTGTGCATGTCTGTGTCTCTGTGTGTGTATGTCTCCGTGTGTGTGTGTGTGTGTGTGTGTGTGTGTGTGTGTGTGTGTGTGATTGATGTCAGGAGTCCTCTTCATTCACTCTCCACCTTGCTTTTTTTTTTTCCAGTGCTGGACATCACAGGGGTCACCTTGCTTTCTGAGACAAGGTTTCTCCCTGAACCTAAGCCAGCACTTCAGCTGGATTGGCTGGCCATCGGTTCCCTGGGACGCCTGTCTCCACTCCGCAGCATTAGGATTACAGTGTGCACCACCATGTTCCTTGTTTAATGTGGATGTGGGGAACACAAATTCAGGTCTTCCTGCTGTATAAGTACTTTGCCCACCCAGCCAGCTTCTCAGCACCTTGGTTTTTGTTTTTTTGTTTTGTTTTGTTTTGTTTTGGTTTGGTTTGGTTTTTGGTTTTTGGTTTTTCCGAGACAGGGTTTTTCTGTATTGTTCTAGAGCTTGTCCTGGAACTTGCTCTGTAGACCAGGCTGGCCTTGAACTCACAGAGATCCACCTGCCTCTGCCTCCCTAGTGCTGGGATTAAAGGCACGCGCCACCACTGCCCGGCCAAGCACCCTGGTTTCTACTTTTTGGAATTATTTTCATAATAAAAGCTAAAACTACTAAGTGCTCATTTATTTTTTCTTATGCTTTGGTTGTTTTATTATGTCCCCAAACAGCCCTCTAAGACAGATCCATTACTGATATTTTTAAGAGGAGGAAAACAGGACTCAGAGAATCTCAACGTCTTGTTTCAGATCACCCAGCCAGCACACAGACACTGGAGCTAGGATTTGTCTGACAGATCCTCCTGTCCTCCAGAGTGTTCTTGTGGAGACTTACGGAGATCGGAGAATCAAGAGGGCCTTTGCTTATATCCCAGGGGACCAGGAGAACATCAAGGGAATTCAAAGGAGGGGCTGGCTTGGGAAGTCAAGATAAGGAATTTATCTTTAGATGGCAATAATGGCCAGCGTTTGTTACTGCTGTTTTTGAGGCAAGGTCTCATATATGCCAACCTGGTTTTGAACTAGCTGTGGCGTTGAGGAGGACCTTGAATTCTTGATCCTTCTGCCGTCCCCTGCCTGGGGCTGGGATTACACTGTGTGCAGTGCCATGTGTAGCTCCTGTTTGTTATGCTGGGGATGGAACCCAGGACTTCATGCGGGCTAGGCCGGCAAGCTACCTACTGAGCCCCATTCCCAGCCCGACGCTTTTCACACATGTGCCTTCCTGGAGCATCTCACAGTCTACCCTCCTTGCAGACAAAGTCAGGCCTGTGTTTTAGAGACAACTAGATTCCAAGTGGTTAAGGGACTTACGCAAGCTCATGTAAGGGCCAAGCAAGGAGCCAAGACTCAGATACAGGCCCCAGGAGAAAGTTTCCTGCATCCAACATCCCTCCTCACAAGTTAGGAGCAGAGGGAAGGAGGCATATGCAGTCACCTGATGGCATTCCCATGCACTGGCCGAGCAGTGGCCACAGAATGCCAGCAGCCTCACCAGTGACCTCAGAATCTCTGGGATCACCCGGGCCCCGGGTAGTCTGTGCCCCTGCACCTTGTCGCTCTGCCTGCTGCTGGCCTCTGCATCTGCACGCTCAGACCCTCATACGGGTCCTCTGCTCCTTCCCAAATGCCCGCCTTTCCCAGGCTTGAAGTGGCCTGTGACAGCAGCTCCTCCCTGCCCTCCTCCTCCCTGCCCTCCTCCTCCCATGTCGCTTCTCTGCTTTACACATGTGCACTCCCCACAGTACGGTTTCCTATACTTTCTCCATTTGAAACTCCTCCCCGCCTGAGAAACCTGTACACATCCCCGGGTACACAGGTGTGTAAGATAACTATACAAATAAAAAGTACTGATAGTCAAAACGTGTCTTAAACTTTTGGTGGACTTATTTATAATGTACCACTGAAGGCGGTGAGTGTTAATTGTCCACTTGACAAGATCAAGAATCATCTGAGAAATAGGACTTTGAGCCCGACAGGGATAATGTTAAAGGATGGGAAAACTTGTCCATTGTGGGTGGCGCCATTCCTTAGGTAGGGGATCCTGGACTGTTTCAGAGCGGAGGAAGTCAGCCAAGCACGAGCCTGCATGCATTAATTCCTTCTCTGCGCCTCGACTATGAGCACAAGCTGTTCAGACTCTTGCTGCTGTGACTTCCCTGAAATGATGACTGTGACGTCAACTATGAACTATGATAAACCCTTCCTCCCTTTATTTCCTGTTGCTTTTCACAGCAACAGGAAGTGAAACATTTATTAAAGATGAAAACAATTTTCATATAAATAAGATGGGTTGCTAGTTTACTCGCATCTTGACTGATATTTTAGATGTAGAGTGTTTTCAAAGTGGATTCACATTTTGATTTGATAATCATTATTTGCTGGGAATGCTGTTTAGCAGAAACACATAGTCCAAAATGGCAGAAAAAAAATATTTTAGGGTCATTTTAGAAATAGTCGGAAATTCTAACCTAATCCCAAGCCAAAATTCATTTGTTATTTTTTTTATGCAACTCAAGTCAGTATCTCAAGCAGCAATTTTGAAATCAAACGTTCTAATATAATCTAATCATCGAAAAATATACTAATTTGATACTATTATACTGGCGAATAATGGTAGGAAAATATCAAAAGTTTTTTTTCCCCTATAAACTACCATACTTTTATAAGAACACAAAACTTTGTACATGTAAAAAGAATGCAGCCCATAACACACAGGTCTCAAATGGAGCTGAGGTCCTTCAGGTGGACTGCATGGCCCAATAGCACATATGATGCAAAGCTACTGTGTCATGCATGTTGCACGTTTGGTGGCAAGGCTGCAGTGATGTCGAGAGCGACAGGGCGATCCTGGCCTTAGAGTCCCAGTGTGATTGACTCTGAATTGTTGGCAACTGTGTGTTCAGAGCTGTGTGCTGCCAAGTTGTTTGCAGCCCTCACATGCAGTTACACAACCCCAAAATCTAAGAGGCTGGGCTAGTCTCGGACACAAGCTCCTGAGTGGCTTCTCAGCAGGGGTTCCAGGAACGCTTTCTCTTTCTTTCTCTTTTAATTTTTAAGAATGATTTTATTTTTATTTTATGTGCATTTATGTTTTGCCTGTGTGTATGTCTGTGTGGTGGAGTCAGATCCCCTGGATCTAGAGTGGCAGACAGTTGTGAGCTGCCACGTGGGTGCTGGGAATTCATTGAAACCCGGGTCCTCTGAAGAGTGGCCAGAGCTCTTAACAGCTGAGCCATCTCTCCACATCCCCACCCCTGGAATGCTTTCTAAATGAGTGAGTGAATGCAGAGAACAATGGGAGAGCGAGTTGCTATGTTTCCTCTATTTTTGAAATGCTGCTGTAGGGAATGTTTTAATAGGGAAATAGCAAGTATGCATTTCTCATCAATATCAAATAATTCAAGTACCCTAGGGCATGTACAGGGTGACAAAGAGAGAAGATTCAGTCATTAAGTTCAGGAAGTTGAACGGACCCTCTCCTCTGACAGGTGAGGCCGGGAGAAGGAGTGTGTCTTGGGCCTGTGACTCACAGCCACAAGCAAAGACACTTCCCAGACACTCAGCTCTTAGTCTTGATGTTTCCAAAGTTTCATTCCCAACTGAGGAACTGAATGTGACTTCCCTGAAGTGACTGACTGTAACTAGAACTGTCAAGTCATCTGAAAGTTAGAGGTGTCCTGAATGTACTCAGAGAGGGCATTTCCCACCACCCCACCTCAGGCTGCTGTCATGCCCTCCGTGGGTACCAACTTCCTCTGCTTCCTCTTTCCAGCAGGTGGAAGGCACCAGAAGGCCTGAGTAGTCTTTGGTCCTAAGGCAACTGGTTCACCCAGGCGCACTGGGCTGGCTTCCGCAGAGGACTGTTCCTGGAGGCCTTCCCTTGGTCTGCATGCAGTGGGTACTCCCTGATAGGTTATCCGACAGGTGGGGCAGGGAAAGAGCCCTCCCTCAATCTCCTCTGGGTTACTGAGCCAGATGGCTGCTTGCATCTGCTCTGGAAGACCTGACAGCTTGTTATTTGAAAATGTGTTAAGTACAGGAAGCTGGTGGGTCAAGTGGAGGGGTGGGCTAGGAAGCTATACAGGAAGACTTGAGCAGCAGTGATGGGTGGCCATGGATAGGAGGGTGAAGCCCACAAGGACATATGGGCACTCCAGAGAGAGTGGGATGGACAGTGGACCTTGTGTGGTGACATGATGTCATTCTCCCCCCACCTTGTCACCTCTGCCTCCTCCCACACCATTCCCCATGTTCCTGCAGTATTCTGCATTGGGAGGAGAATTATGCTGTGGAGTACAGGTCCTGCGTGGGGGTCAGTCTGAACTAGGGGGCGCCGCAATTCTCCTTGCCCCTTAGGGAACCTTGTTTCTAAAAGAAAAGTCCTATCTGGGGGCACATTTGGAAGGGAACAGTGGACAGGATTATGGGGAGTAGAGAAAACGGGACTGTCCTGTGGACTGACGTGGGGGGGTGTGGACGGGGTGGGGGACGACGTCGACCTCTTAAGGAAGGCTGCGGATGGTCACACTTGGCATTGTATTTTCAACAGTAACTAACATCAGGCCAGAGGCTGGGTTAACGGCACTGTGGTGGGGGGCTTGCGCTTGATCAGAGTAGCTGGGAGGATGAGACAGGAGGATTGTGAGGATGAGGCTATCAGATGGTAGAAAGGGGGAAATAGGGAATGAAAAGGAGAGGGCAGGGGAGAAGAGAGGAGAGGAGAAGAATGAGCTCACACCACCACCATGCCAAGGAGGGGAGGGGAGTGTCTTACACCTGACCTTCCATACAGGCCAGTTTGGCAACAGAATACTCTCTTTTTTTCAGACAGAGCCTTGGTAAGTTGCCTAAGCTGGTCTGGAATTCACTCTGCTGTAGCCCAGGTGGCCTCGAACTTGCAGTCTTCCTGGGATTTCAGGCCAGGCTGAAAGAACGCTTCCTGGAAACACCAGACCCAGTCTCCTTTGGGAGCGGGAAGCTGACACCTAGTTAAATGCATCCCTGCTAAACAAAAATCACCTGGGAAAGGATTTTTAAAACTTCTCCTTTATTTTAAAAAAAAAAAAGGCATTTTTTTTCTGAGTTTTAAGAACTTCTCTAACAACATAAAAAAATTTCCCGCCACTTAGCACTTCTTTCTTGAGCCCTTCACCCCTGCTCCTGGTGCAGTCTGGCCGTGAGACCCAGAGGAAGAAACGCTTCCACCTTGTGCCCAGGAGCTGGAGGGTAGAGCGTGAAGGAAGGTAGGTTACTGGTCCAAAGGAGAAGTTAGTTCATTTGCACAAAAATATAAACTGTGGAGGATGAGACCAGCACATACATGTATGGATTGATCTACAATCCATATAAAAAAAATAAGACCCAAACTGTCATTTTACATTTGTAATATTATACAAAATAATATATATTTTAAGACAACACACACCCACCTGCACACTCTCACACACAGACATGCACACAAACACACACAAGGTGCTAGCGGCCCCTCTGCACTTCTCTTTGCGGGGGGTCAAGCATGTCAGTAGGCGAAGATGACGTGGTAGGTGACCTGGTGGCCGTTGTCCCAGGCATAGAGGAGGCGGTCCTTCGGGTTGTAGTCTATCTGGGTGGTGTAGGAATACTCATTCTCAAACAGCAGCCTGGGGATGATCTGAGTGTTGGTGTGGGTGTCGAAGGCATAGGAGATGTTGGCGTTCCGCTGGTTATAGCTGTCCACAGCATAGAGCACCCCGCAGATGACAAAGCAGTTGCCATAGAAATTCCTCCTGAGCCCAGTGCGCCACGTGGTCTCCTTCTGTGTGCTTAGGTCCACAGCATTGAGCTTGCTCAGGACAATGACCTCCTGACTGAAGCCCTCATCGTCCAGAGCTGGGTAGATGAGCCACAGACCATTCTCATCCACAGCAAAGTCCACATCTGAGTGGCCCTGCCACCGCCAGGGTGTGGCCTCCTCATAGGCCACGTCATGGAGCATGGCCCAGGCAGCTACGTAGCGCTGCTTCAGGTCATACTTGATGATGTTTCGGGTGAAGGCCCGGTTGTAGTAGAAGGCGCCATTGTATACCACATGACCTGTGCCAATCCAGCTGTACGGAAGCTTGTAGGAATTGCTCCAGCGACCTGTGGTGGCAAGAAGGTGGGAAGCTTCAGGGCAGCACTGCCTGTGATGGAACCAGCTATGGACTAGGGTCTGCACACTTGGGTTTGTGTCTTGGCGCTACCACTTTCTAGTGCCGAATGGCGTACTGTTTCCTGTTCTTACCCAGCATCCTCCTGAAAGTGGCAACAATCCCACTTACCTTCCTGAGTGTTCAAAGGGTTCCACACTCATCTACCTGACTGAGATTTTGTAAACTGTTGGAGGCCAAGGGGAAGAGAGGAAGTTTTCTAGCCTTGCTCAAGATCTTCCATATCTCAAGAGCTACATGGAGGGGAAGGGGGGACAGAGCCAAGAGGGTAGAAAGAGTCAAAGAGGTGACCACCCTTCCAGGAAATGCCCTTTTGCAGTCCATAGAGAATGTCCTGCTTCTCATGGACCCTCACTATGCCATCATCAGAGGAGGGGTAATGAGGCTGGGAAGGTACTCCCCACATCAGAGCCGAGACACAAACCTTGTTTGAAGTTCTCCAGATTTCGGAACTCTACCAGTGTGTTGCCGTAGTAGTAGTTGGTTACATAAATCCGGTCATCCTTGGCTAGGGGGTCCTTCATCCAGGCCCCTTCATTCCGTCCGTATGTGTTCTGGGTGGTGGGCCCCGTGATTGTGGAGAGGGTGTCCTTGCACCTTCCTAATGGAGAAGAGATGCATGGAAGGGCTGGAGTGATCTAATGATGCCCTTCTCCTTAAGTTTCTGCTGGCCCCTCCGGCTGAACTCTTGGCAGCCTTTAGCAGTGCTGTGTAACCAGGCATCCCAGCATCATCTGATGCTGTTCCCACTGTGTAGTCTGCATTCTATCCCCACAAAGCTGCCCACAGTCGTCTCAGTGGGCCACGGTGATGCCTCCCTGCCTCCATCTCTTTGATCCTATTCTTTAACAGGCAAAGATACAAAGTCATTTTTGGGTACCATACCATCTCCCAGAAAGCCATTCTGGCCTGTTTCTGTTGATCTCTGCTACCACAGTACCACAAACATACCTCTATTACAATTCACGCCTGTGTGAGTGTGTGTGTGTGTGTGTTTTAGTTAGCGGGGATTGAACGCAGGGCTTCGTGCACACTAGGCAAGCACTCTACCCTGGGCTAGTCACCAGGCCAGGAAGTACCTCCTCTACCATGCCCATATGTCTCTCTCTCTCCTCTCTCCACATCCACCCCAAGAGTATAAGCACCCAGGGAGCATGGGCTGTGGCTTTTCCTGTGTTCTCTGAACTCAGAACACCAAGTATCTGGCACACCACAGGCGCCAGCAGATGGTCTGACACTTGAGCAGTGTGAGCAGAAAGGACTCTGACAGGCATAGCCAGGACCACACAGCTGTACCCCACCAGCCTGGGGCAGCTCTGACTGGATGGTGGGCATTCATGTCCCTAGGGAGCTGTTATCAAGTCCATGGCAGATTGTCTGGAATTCCTGCTGGGGAGCTGGAGAGGCAGGGCACCCATCAGCTTTACTTGTGGGGCCCTTCTTTAAAGTTCCAGGCTTCCTTAGTAGAGCAGGAATTCAGCAATACTCCTCCAAGTGGTGCTTTGGAATGGCCCAGTACCCAGGAAAGGCCTTCCCAGGCCACTAGAACTACTTAGGACTCTAGTCTAGATGAAACTGAAAACATGAAATGCTTGATATGGGACATTACTGAGCATGGGCTTGAATGACACTGAAGTCACATGCAATTACCAGAGCATGCACTCTTCTACCCCTGGATTAGTGGGCCCTGGAGAAAGGGGATAACCAGAGAATCATCCTCAGACCCCCTAACCACAGGCATCAGCAGACACCGTCCTACCTGCCATCGAGACCAGTGGCCCTGGTGAACAACAGTGATGAGAATGATTGGTTCTTGACACTTGGGACAAAAATAAGATAGGCCTATAGTTTGGATTCAGGGTTCTCGAAGTTTCAGGTGGTACCATGTCCAAACGGTTCCAGTCTGTTGCATGAAATCTGTGTTCCAGTGATCTGAGGCAGGAGGAACGCAAGGCCTCTAGCAGGGCGGGAAAGGGCAGTCATGCCTTGGCTCTGGCTCTGGGGCAGACATCGGGTAGAACTGGTTTGGGCAGTGTTTTCCAGGCAGGCCTCACTGTTAGGTGTAGATGGCTGGCTTCAGGCAGCTCTGAGTGGGATTTATCG
>CABHPR010122327.1:0-10480 GCA_902168415.1 Peromyscus melanophrys
TTTGACAGGCCTTTATCTCCAAAGATATTTACATTATGATTCCTAACAGCAGCAAAATTACAGTCCTGAAGTAGCAATGAAAATGTTATAGTTGGGGGGTCAGCATGACATCAGGAACCGTATATTAAAGGGTTGTGGCGTTAGAAAGGTAGAGAACCACCGGTCTACAAGAAGATGGAGAATACCAGATGGGGCAGGGAGGGGGAGCGGGAGCTAGAGTCTGGTGCCAGGACCCCTGAAGGGCGAGAAGACTGCATGAGTGGTTAAGAAGAGCTGGGAGGCTGGGGCATGGCTCAGTGGGGGAACACTTGCCTAGCATATGAAAGGCCCTGAGTTCCAAAGAAGGACGGAGAGACAGAGCCAGAGAAGGTGGAAGTGGAGAAGAAGCAGAGGAGGTGGTGAGTAGGTGGGGTGGGGTGGGTGGGCAGGGCTGCCCTCACCTGCACTAGGTAGTGCTCAGGGGTGGCATCTGAGAGCCTGCCCATCCTATAATGGGCCTTGAGCAGCTCATCGTGGATCTGGAATTCCTCCTTACAGTTGTACCTGCCAGGGGCACAGCGAGAACTGAGTCAGACAGCCTTTGGGTCGGTCCCTGACACCGCCACCAGAACCCACGGCGAAGCCATCTCACCCCTACCCATGTAGCTGCCCCTTCATCCTCACCACACACAGAACACCAGAACTGAGACGGAGACCTGGGCGACCCCCCATTACAGACTACATTTCCCAGCCTCCCTTGCAGCTAGCGGTCTCCCTGTGATTAAGCTCTGGCCAATGAGAGGCCTGGGAGTGAGGTGGGGCAAATTCTGGGCCACTCCCAAAGGGGGGGGATGCCTTCTAAGGGTGTCTTTTGCTCCCCCCACCCCCGGCAGAAGTAGAACAGTTGTCCCAAAAGACAGAGGCACATGCTGATGAAATTATGGTAAAACGCTGGGGGACGATGCATGGTCACGGTCTGCCATACCAGCCTGGACACCCAAATGAGAGGTGAGTATCCGTCTTGATTCAAGCATTCTGTATGGGCAATACTTTGTTATAATCTACCCTGGACCCTGATGAAGACACTGACATTGGATGGCCTATCCCTCAGGCTGTGACTGGAACACAGTCCCCAAGCCTAGAGTCCAGTGCGGTTCAGGCCACAAACTCTAAGGGTGAGTCTCTACCCTGGCTGTTTACAGGTGTTTTAATTCCTCAGGCCTAATTATCACCCACAATAGGCCTGACCACACACACCAGCTGTTTAAAGAAGCCTATGATGATTTCTGTAGAGAGGAAGCTAGGTAAAGACACAATGACTAAAGCAGAATGTCTGTGTGCTCAAGACACAAAGCCACACTGCCACTGTACCAGTGGTCTTGAACTCACAGAGATCCGCCCGCCTCTGCCTCCCAAAGGCTGGGATTAAAGGCGTGCGCCACCACACCACCCAGCGACCCAAACTAACCTTCACTGTCTGTCAAGTCATTTTTGTGTGACATTTCTTTTCTGCCTTCATCCCAAACACAGTAATTTATGGTAATTACTGCTTTCCTGCCAAGCCCTGGGGCCAGCAGCCTGGTCACTCCACCCACGGTCTTCTTTACACAGAAAGCCCATCTCCCAGGGCTCTGCCAAATTCATGTGTGGAATGTATTTAATTCTTAGAGTCCCGTGTCCTTCTTCCTGTGCTCCAGGAAGGTCCAGAGATGAGGAAGCATGGTGGACAGGTGTGATAAGGAGAATAAGGCTTCTGGCTGCCCTGGAGGCAGACCCAGGGTCCCTGTATTCTCCTGTCTCTAGCTCCCACAAGTACCCACTCTTTCATCCACACACAGATGTCCGTTCCTCCTGGCCCTCCTGGATGCTTCTGTGTCCAGGTTGCTGAAAGCATGCTAACAAGAGCAAACCTCTGCCTCCTCACTCAGTGTTCCTGAAGGCCCTAGCTGGAACATGGAGGAGGAGCTCCCAGCTTTCCAGCCCAGGGCCCTGAAAAAAAAAAAAAAAAAAGAGCTACTATGGGGCATCACAGCACTTGAGAGCCAGAGGCCCGTGGATCTCTGTGATAAAGGACAGCCTGGTCTACATGGCAAATCCTAGGCCAGCTCAGGCTACATAGTGAGACCCTGTCTTGAAAAAAGAGGGGGGGATGGGGGGAGTAGTAAAAAGGATGTTCCTTTGGCCAGTCTTCCTTCCCCAGGCTTCTGGCACTGTGCACATGGGTAAGCAACACAGAATCAGAGACTCACAAGAGACTCGGCCCTGCAACCTTCTTGCTGTGTGATTCCAGAAATACTGCCTAACCTCTCTGGGTGAGACTTGGTGTTTTCAGCTACAAAACTGGAAGCCTTTGTCTGTGAGCATTAAGTGCACACAGGTTTCCCATCCTCCAGGAACATGATCACGTGTCCCCTGATACTCACGTGATCACAACAGGGGCCACCTTGTTGGGGATGATGGACTTGGCCTTACTGTTGTGCAAGCTTGTGGTGTGGAAGGACTGCACGCTGAGGGAATGCCTGCCATCCATGGCACTGCCACCTTGCAGGCCCTCTAAGGAGGTGCCAGCCGAGACTGTCTGCTGGGCCGTGCTTGCTGTTGTACCCATAGTCTGCCAGCCACCTCAGGACCCCAGACCTGCGGGGAAGAGGACACACAGTTCAGAGGGGCAGGAAACCCATTAAGAAGCAATCCCCATCATGGCTGTAGACACAGACTCTCAGGGGCACCTAGCTCTGCTGATGATGTGGGAAAGTTCTACACAGAGAAACGTAAGGACCAGCTCCAGCTACTTAGAGAGGCTTCTCCCAGGGCCCCCTGGGCCCATCTCTGTTCCCTGTGTGCTCTAAAGAGGTAACTAGAGCCAAGCGGAGGAGAGAGGAAAGGGGCCTGGGAAACTTGTCAGGACCCCCGAGGGTGGTGGGGAGAGCAGGCTGCACTGGCCACTAAGAGGGGCTGGAGAGATGGCTCAGAGGTTAAGAGCACTGGCTGCTCTTCCAGAGGACCTGGGTTCAATTCTCTGAACCCACACAGCAGCTCACAACTGTCCCAGGGGACTTGACACCCTCTTCTGGACTCTATAGGCACCATATACACATGTAGTGCACAGACACATACATGCAGGCAAGATATCCATATACATGAAATTAAGTTAAAAAAATATTAAAGTTCCGAACATGTTCAGGAAAATAATTTTTTAAAAAAAGAAGAAGGGCTGAGGGACTGAGGTGTAGTTCAGTCATAGAGCACTTATCATGGGGTGACATGGGGTACAGTCAGGAAAGGATAGCTGCCCACAGAGGTGATGGTGGTTCAGGACTTCTAGGCTCAGAGAGTAGGAGATGAAGCTGAGTGGAGAGGGCTTGGACAGGAATGGGCCTGAGGCCATATTCATCTCCTCTGCGTCATTCTGCCAGGGCAGGCACACAGGAAGACATTCCACCCGTGAGTTTCCTAGAATGAGGCCAGAGACACCCAAACTAGGTGAGCTTCCACCAGATGAAGTGTTCAAAGAGATTAGCGGCCACAGCACCCCACGCCAACATCTGATCAGCATCCTCGGCCTTTGGGAGAGAGGGCAGCGCTTTCTCACCCACAGAAAGCGAGGCATCCTGGAAGGAAATGGGTCTAGCCAGGCTGAGGTTAACATTCAAGGGCTATGGCTACGGTTGAAGAGCTGGAGGATGGCGTGAGGCTTGGGGTCTGCCGGGAAAAAAGGAGGCTGGGTATCCCACAGAGAGGTGCAGACATGGCAGAGGGGGTCACAGGAGTTTCTAGGAACTCTGTGGCCACAGGCATCACACATGGCACAGATAGTACTATGGTTAGGGGGATCCTGGTAGCTCCTCTACACCCTTTTACACTTGGGAGATGATAGCTCACTGTGTAGCCTAAAACATGGCAACTCTCCCAGCTGCGAATCATGGGTACTGTCTGTTCCTGACCACACAATCCCACCCCTCAGCCCCACACCACCCTTTCATCACTGCCATGGCACCCAGAGGTGTGAACAGTGGGGGTCAGCACAAAGGCAGGCAAATCAGTCTGCAGTCCTTAGGCCCGACCTGGAGCTCACAGTGCCCAAGTAGACTCTCCTTATGCCTCCCAACACTGTATATGGGGGATCCTTCCCCAGAGCTATCTCTTGTCCTGGGTACTCAGGGAGAAATTGACCAGCTCCTCTGCCCTTCTAGAACCTTCTCCTACTATTGACAGTTCTTGTCCCATACAGAAAAGGCCCCCTGTTTTCTTTAGCCTCAGCATCCTTGAAAACTCCCAGGAGCCTCCTGACAGTCCTGGTGACCGCCCCACACCTGTGTATAAGAGCCCATCTCCCTGGCTCTGGAGACACTGCTCGATCCCCCACCCCTTAAAGGTATGAAGAATGAACCTTTATATTCCCGAATAGGAAATCAGGTAGCTCACAAAGCAGCGCTTCTCGGTGGACCCCAGTCAATGGGCCACAGAAAGAGAACTCTCTCTTCTCTCTCTTCTTCAGCAGCCCCTCCAGCTGCTAGCCTCCACACTGAAGTTTCCCAGGCCTCCTCCCAGCAGCCTGGGCCAAAGGAATGTGAGTGAGACAGCTCCAATAGGAAAAGAGGGAACTGGGCATGAATCCATTGCCGGCCACAGCTGCCACAGGCCAAGCCCAGGCCCATTCCCACAGGACGGGCTCTACCTCACCCACCCTTTGCCTCTATTCCTCCTTGCCTTGGGCTCGTAGACAATGACAGGCCCCAGCTGGTAGCCTGCAAGGACAGCCAGCAGACAATGCAGATGTGCACAGCTGGCAGAACAAGCAGCTAGGGTGGGCAGCATCCTTTGAAAACTGAACGGGCCTTTAAGACGTGTAGACTCTGGTCCTGTTACACAGTGACGCAGAGGCGCCGAAGGTTGCTAAGGTCAGTGGTACTGATAATCAGACCACTGCTGATGACCCTGGTCAGCTTGGCAGGGGTGTGAGTGGGCTCCCGAGGAGGCTCTTATGGGACATCTTGGATGGAGGTGGAGGATGGGAGGGTGGGTGTGAAACAAGGCTGTTCGGGCAGTCCATAAGCATAGGTATGTAAACAACTTGCTGTATCGTTAGAATAACAAAATACCTGGGTAGTCAACGGACCGGAAGACAGGTTCATTCTGGTCTACAGATCCAATGATTTCAGGCAATGGTGGGTTAGCACCATTGTTTCTGGGCCAATGGAGCGGCAGAAGCACATGGTGGAGGGGGGCCGAAGGGTGGATCTCCTGACAGCCAGGAACCTGTCATGTATTATCCTGTTTAATCCTGACCTAGCAAAGAGGCACTAAATCCCATGGCTCGATATGAAGTTCACACACACACACACACACACACACACACACACACACACAGCTTAAAGATGGACAAGAGCCATGAGGACATGCACCCACTGAAACAAGCCCACGCAAGGACAGTGTTCACTCACATTCAGTGACAAATTTCCAAAGACTCAATAACCAAGGCCCTGGAATTCCCAGGCTCTCACACAGCTGGCCAAGTGAAGTCCTTCAGCTACTTCCAAAAAAAAAAAAGCTCCGTAGTTTTGTTTATTTGATTGATATTTATGTATTTGAGACAAGGTCTTGTCATGTAGCGCTGCCTGGCCAGGAACTCGGTATGTAGTCCTGGAGAACTCACGATCATCTCCTCCCTCAGCTTTGTCCCATCAAGCACTGGGATGAAAATCGTGAGCCACCACAAGGCCACAAGTCCTGAAGTTTCTTACCAAGGTAAACCTAGGCCCACCATGTGACTCAGCATTTCCACTTAAAAGGCTCTACCAGAGAACAAGCCTGAAGGACGGCTCCTCCATAGCCTCAGGACTCACATGGCCAGTGCCTGAGACCACTACTAATGCCCATCAGCTAGTGACCGAGGAACAAAGCACCGTAGAGCTGTGCCATGGGGACACATCACTATAACAGAGTCACAGTCGCACGAAGAGGAGGAGTAAGCCAGGCCCCAAAGGCCAACGTTTGTTACCTCACGGCAGCACACGGCAATCTAGAAAAGGCAAGAACCTTAACAAAAGCAGGGTGTAGGGGCTGGGGGCTGCACAGGGGCTCAGTGGCACCTTGGAGGACAAGAGCTGTCCTGGCTTGTCCAGAACAGCACCTGGGCCAGGAGACATCAGCGAAGTAAACCGAGCTCTCAGGGCCAGTGAGCACTGTGCACCAAGCCCCCACAACCAGGGGCCACGGAGTCATCTCAGCCTTCCACAAGACACACACCCCCCCACGTGTTACCCAACAGATGCCCAACTCCTTCAGGAAGCCTCCCTGATCTCTCTCTCTCTGTCTCTCTTTCTCTCTCCGTCTCTGTCTCTCTCTCTGTCTCTGTCTCTCTCTCTCTGTCTCTGTCTCTCTCTGTCTCTCTCTGTCTCTCTCTCTGTCTCTCTCTCTCTCTCTCTCTCTCTCTCTCTCTCTCTCTCTCACACACACACACACACACACACACACACACACACCCCTGTCTCTCAACTCCCACAGCCTCCGTAGGGCATCATAAAAGCTGCTTCTCTCTGTTCCCAGCAGGAGCCATCCTGCATCTTCCCTGACTCAGGACCAGCTGCCCGCCTCAGAGAAGGAGCAGAAGACCAAACTGCTCCTAGAAGGAATCAGCTCAGAGTAGGCATCTATCACTGCCTGCCCTGCCAGGCAGGTCATGGAGCCAAGGCTAGCATTCGGCAACAAGCAGGCACAAAACTCTGGAGCCTCACTTCAACACCAATGTGCAAGCCAGGGCTCAGATCTTCCTTTTCACTGGTCCACTGCTATTAAATTTCCCACACCTAACCTGGCTCCTTCAGAAAAAAAAATTTTTTTTCAGTGTAATTTCAGTAAGAGTTTCAAGGTCATGGCGCCTCCCTACTGCCCCAGTTCCTCCTGCTCTATGTCCGGCCCAGACCATCCCCCTGTGGAAGTCCACTGCTACAGCCCAATGGACTTTCCACTGACCAACAAGGAAGCCTAGGAGGTGCTTTACAGAGCAACAATGGAGCAAGCAAAGAGGGGCTCCCTGGATGACTCAGCTTAGTAACGGGAGTGTCCTCTCTGTCCTATACCTGGAGTCCCCAACTCGTGTCCCACGGATCCTCTTCCCCCACCTCTTCCTCTTAAAACTAGGATGGTATCCACTGGAAAGTAAATGAAACCTTCTGGGGGTTGGGAAGGAGACAGCCCCTACCTCTCCTAACTTGTCTTGTTTTGTTTTTGTATTGTGTGTGTGGTTTTTTTAAGATTTATTTATTTATTAAGTATACAGTATTCTGTCTGCATGTATGCCTGCATGCCAGAAGAGGGCACCAGATCTCATTCTAGATGGTTGTGAGCCACCATGTGGTTACTGGGAATTGAACTCAGGTCCTCTGGAAGAACAGCCAGTGCTCTTAACCTCTGAGCCATCTCTCCAGTCCCTGTATTGTGTTTTTTATGGCACTTGGGTTGAACCTAGAGCTTTGTGAAAGTTTCGGGTTTCAGCCCCAGCACCCTATATAAACCAGGCAGGGTGGGACACACCTGTAATCCCAACACTTAGGCGGTGGAGGCAGAAGGATCTTATAAGTTCAGGGGCAGGGACTGGAGAGATGGCCCAGTGGTTAAGAGCACTGGCTGTTCTTGCAGAGGACCCAGGTTCAGCTCTCAGCAGCCACATGGTGACTCACAACCATCTATAACTCTAGCTCCGAAGGATTCAACACCCACTTCTGACCTCTGGGGGCACCAGGCATACATGCAAGCAAACCATTCACACATAAAGCAAAATAAATAAATCTAAACAAACAAACAAAAAAAAAACACCCAAGTTCATGGTCAGCTAGAGGTCCTTCTTGGCCTGGGCCATGAGGGATGTGGCTTGCTGGTCCTCAAAAGCAAGATGGACCTACCTGGGAAACCCTGGGAAACCTTGCACACCCTGAGGCTACCCTCATAGTCTCAGCCTAAAATCAACCTTAAGTTTGATCAAAATGTCCACAGTCGGGGCCAATGAGATGGTTCAATTAAAAAAAAAAAAAAAAGCACCTGCTGCCAACCCTGAGGACCAGAGTTTGAGCCCCGGGACTCACACAGTAAAGGAAAAAACCTACTACTTGCTGTCCTTTGACCTCCACAGGTATGCTGTCTGTGTGCTGTGGTTCCTGCTCTCTCTCTGATAAATAAATACTATTTTAAAATTATTTTAAATGCCCAGAATGCCTTCCTCCCCCAGGAAGAGTAGGAATGACCTACCTAAGCACAACGCTCCCCAGGACCAAGATCTTTCTTGTAGATACCCGTGCCATGTGACTAGATTCTAGCTAACAGGACGTAAGGGACAGCATCACATGCCGAGTTCCAGAATCCTTCCACATGAGAGCCTTTTCCTCCTTTCTTCCATCCTGTGGCCTGGGACACAGATGTGACAGCAGACATTTTGCAGCCGTGTTGAGCCTAAAGCTTGTGAAGCCACAACCTAGGAAGGAACAGTGGCCATCCAAGGTCCTGAGGGAAACCATGGAGTAGAGCCACCCCAGCAGGCGTGATCTACAAAGCCCTGAGCTTGCATAGGGACAGAGAAATAAACTTCCATCTTGTATAAACTCCTGTTATTTGGCTTTTCCTATGACTTGCAGACAAATCTAATCCTGACTAATGCACCCTGTTATTTTTAGGCTGGACCCTCAGTGACCACAGACCAGATGGTCACAGGAATGAAAGCTTGCCTCTCATGCAAGAGAATGTCAACCTTCCCTGCCGGTGGACAGGCTGTGCTAAAGACTGTACGTCTTTCTCAGGGTTTGAGGTAGAGGGAGTCACAGCAGAGCGTGATCACAGAACATATGAGCCACCCCCCACCGGGGTCTTGGGGGCAACTGCAGAGGCACAGACATGAACCTACCATCAGTTAACCTCCCCCACCAGCTGCAGGGTCCAGAAAGTTCTGAGCAGGTACCACGTTCCCTTCTGCAGAAAAAAACCTGGCCTCTGCTGCTCCCAAAAGGCAGAGGAGCTCAGAGTATCTTGATGTCCCTCCAGGAGCCCTTGTAAACCATGAGAGTCCCCGCTAGGCAAGAAGAGGTCACCAGGGAGAGAGAAAGAGGCCCCCAGCCAAGCTGGTTGCTCCAGATAGAGCTAGTAGTAGGCAGTGCAGTTCCCCAGAAGAGCCAGAGACTCCGGAGAAGCAGCTGTTTCCTTGGCTTCTGCCCACAGCAGGCCCCCCCATGGCAGCCCCTCCCCCCACGGCAGCCCCCCCTGAGTACTGGCACAACCTCAGACAGCAGGGCAGAGACAGTCTAGATGCCTTAGGGTCAGCAGAAACCTAGATTCTCTTGGGGACCCTTGAGGGCACCACCTGCCCACTTCCCTTATGGCCACCTGGGCCTCAGAGGGCCAGCAGCAACTTACACTCAAGCTCCGCTTGTGACTCTGGCAACCCTGCAGGGCCCCCACAGTCCGTTCTCATTCCTCCCAGCTCCATGGCCTGTAATCCAAACTCCCTTGTCTAGCATTGAAAACCCCTTCTGGGGCTAGAGTATCGGCTCAGGGAGCAGAGTGCTCACCCAGCATGCACAAAGGCCCTGGGTTCTATCCCTCAGCACCACATAAACCAAGGGTGGAGGTGCACATCTGCAATCCCACCACTTAGGAGGTGGAGGCCAGAGGATCAGGCGTTCAGGGTGATCCTCAGCTACCTTCCAAGTTCAGAGCTAGACTGAGCTACATAAGACCCTGTCTCAAAAAAAAAAATCAATGCCAGGCGGTGGTGGCGCACGCCTTTAATCCCAGCACTCGGGAGGCAGAGGCAGGCGGATCTCTGTGAGTTCAAGGCCAGCCTGGTCTACAAAGCGAGTTCCAGGAGAAGCGCAAAGCTACACAGAGAAACCCTGTCTCGAGAAAAAAAAAAATCAAATAATAAAATAAAATACACCCGCTTCTCACCCCCATGCCCAAGATTATAGGCTAAACCAGACTGCACCTGCCTCAGAATAACTGGAAAAGCCCCTCAGAAGCTTCTCTCAGCCTTGACTTGCTTTTGTTCCTTTTTTATATTTAAATATTTGATTATTTGTTTGTTTTACTCAGATAGGGTCTCACTATGTAGCCCTAATGTCATGGCCCGTGACACTAGCTGGCCTGGAAATTTCAATGTAAACCAGGCTGGCCTTGAACTCACAGAGCTCTGCCTGCCTCTTCGTCCATGTCCAACAAAACTTTTTTAAAATTCATTTTATTTTGTATGTGTATGTGGTGGGGCACTTTCATGCCATGGTGGTCCTGTGGAGGTCAGAAAGGCAATTTGTGCGAGCTGGTTCTCTCCTTCTCTCAGTAGGCCCTGACATCTTTAGCAACAGCTGCCTTTACTCACTGACCCACCCTCGTCCCTGACCTCCTGACAGGCCTTGGGGTCAGCCTAGCCTTCTCTGCGGGCCACCTTTGTTTCCACATGGACAGTGAGGGGACAGACCAGATGGGTGGCTTTCGGTCATCTGACAGCTGAATCATT
>CABHPR010122328.1:0-10644 GCA_902168415.1 Peromyscus melanophrys
AAAAATTACAAGCTGTTTACTGCTGAGAGATAGAGCAATGCCAGATGATGCCATAGGATGTTGGCTTGTATGGGAATGAGGGCAACTGCAGGTCATCCTTCCTCGTCCCAGGCAGTAACGGCCTGCAGCTTGGGCAGTTCTGCCTCCATGTCCTTTTGCTGCACCTTGATGAAGTGTGGTGTTTGTTGAATTTGAACCTCGGACAATAAGATGCTGACAGTTGTCCATCCCCATCCAGTCCCGAGCCCTTCCCTCTTTCTTGCCACTCTGAAATCCCACGAGCACCTCCTGCTGCCATTGCAGCTGTGTGTTCATCCCCCTCTTGCCCTCTTTGCCTCTGTGTGCTGGAAGTATTGTCCCCCTGGGGGCCATCCTGTGCCACCCCCAAACTCAGCCTATCTCTGTTCCCAAAGGGGTTCTGGCAGCCTGCCTCCCCGATCTGGATCTGTGCCCATCTTCTCTCTTTCCTTACTCTGGTTTTGCTCTGTGCCCAAGAAATGCTGCCTCTCCCCTCTGCCTCTTGGCTGTCTGCATAATGCATACTATTCTTGCCATCTGCAAGCAAGAGTCCCATCTTCTGGAAGATGTAGCCTTTCTGGGTCTAACTTCACTGTTGTCACCATGCCACAGTCTCCATTGACCTTCTCTTACTACCCAGTGCCATGATGGGTCAGCCTACTTGATCTGCCAGCACCAGTGTCTTAGCTGACTTTGCTTCTACCTCATTGACAGTCTGGGTCTTTTGTTGGTGCTCTTACATTTCCAGCTGTCTAGGACCTGGCTCCTGTTCTTGTACTGGTATCCTCCTCCTGAACACACCAGGAGCCCTGACTGGGAGTTGCAGCCCCCTCCCTAACATTGCTGTCTGCATATCTTAAATATGGCATGTTCATTCCTCTCCCTTCAGAGCATGCTCTGCCCTATCACTCCACTCTGTAGAGTCTGGAACCATCCTACAGCACCAGGGTCCACTGTGTCTCCCTCTCCCCAACCTTTGTGCTCTTCAGAACCAGCCTTTAAGCCCTTGAGGGCTGCAACATGTGGCATTGCCATGTGAGCCTGTGCTTAGTCTCAGCGTTCTTGGTCTCCGTGGCCCAGTTCCTGCTGCCAGGTCAAGAGTGGATCACCACGGCTACTATTCCTGCAGGAGAATTGCTAATTTCTTCTGAGAGACATCGATGAGTTAAAATGATTACATGCTTCCCCCAGTCACCGGAGGTGGGGAGTGGTGGCTCTCCATTGACCATTGCACTCTCTCAACCATCTCCTCTGTCTCCCTCTAGCTGCTCCTTTAGAGATAGCTCTTTCAACTGTTGACTGTCTTCACCCACAGCCTGTGCTTGGCTTGGGGGCACAGGCAAGCGTTTCTGGGCAAGCCTGATGAATCCAGAGTGGGTGACTGGTAGTCAGTTGACTCTGAGTGGCAAAAGTCTGATGTAGATATGATTTGAACACATGACTCCCTCCCTCCCCGCAGGGTTTCTCTGTGTAGCACTGGCTGCCCTGAAACTCACTCTGTAGACCAGGCTGCCTGCCTGCCTGCCTTTGCCCAAGTGCTGGGATTAAAGGCATGTACCACCACTGCCTGGCTCACATGACCAGCTTTTTAAAAGTAAAATTGCTCAACAACCACTCTTTATACTTTGAATGTCTGTTTCATTCTCCGTCTGTTTCATTCTCTATCAGGTAGGCCATTATGCATCCCCTTTCTTTTAAGAAGCCCAGAGAAACAGCAGGTGCATTACTTCAGAGTAATTATTTCAAAGGCTTTGGCTCCACTGAGAAACTGGCAGAAGCATGTGAACTCATGGTTTATACTCACACTCAGTAGACAGTGTGAGGAGTGCCCTGGGGCAGCACTGGGGATGGCCATCCTCACCTCTCTGCAAAAGGTTCAATCTTGTGAAAAAGCTTTTTGTGGTTTTTCGAGACAGGGTTTCTCTGTGTAGTTTTGGTGCCTGTCCTGGATCTTGCTCTGTAGACCAGGCTGGCCTCAAACTCACAGAGATCCTTCTGGCCTTGCCTCCCAAGTGCTGGAATAAAGGTGTGCGCCACCACCGCCTGGCTGAAAAATCAGTTTTTAAGGTTTGGTTTTGACCTCACTTTCTGCCTAAAAAGACCGGCCATGAAAAGCCCCACAGAGAGGTCAGGCCAGGGAGTAGCCTTCTGGGGCTTTTTCCTTTCTGTCTCCAGTCGTCCTAAGTCACATGTCTTAGTCACTAAAAATGCCTTTACCTGCTCCGTTCCTGATCTGCTGAGGTTGCTGAGGAGGTGAGCTTGGATTGCACTATGCTCACTGGCCATGACGGGGACACAGAGAAAGGGAAGGCTGGAGGGCTGTGTGAGGGTCTGGGTTATTAGGGAAGCCCGGAGATAGGCCAGTCAGTCCCCCTTTCCCTGGAGGATCTTCCTGTGCGTTCCAGTGGGTGGGGACAGTGAATGCTCTTGGGGTCTTCTCTCTGCAGAGGTTTCTGTTTGCTCGTGAGTTCATTCAGTCTCTCTGTGCTTGTTGCCCTCTAGGAGTTTGCTGCACTCACAAAGGAACTCAACGTGTGTAGGGAGCAGCTTCTGGAGAGGGAGGAGGAAATCGCTGAGCTGAAGGCAGAGAGGAACAACACCAGGGTCAGTCCCTTTTGCCTTTCCCACTCTGCAGAGTTCAGCACCGTGGGACCTTAGCAGGTTTTAATTCAGCCTTGGGGGCTGCTCTGCTTGTGCTGAGTTGAATCCATCTTCCCTTGCTGTGGGTGGAGTCTTACCTGTGAGGCAAGCACTTTATTGCCTGCTGGGCTCTGTTGCAGCTGCTGCTGGAGCACCTAGAGTGCCTTGTCTCCAGGCACGAGCGCTCTCTGCGGATGACGGTGGTGAAGAGGCAGGCACAGTCGCCTGCAGGCGTGTCCAGCGAGGTGGAGGTGCTGAAAGCACTCAAGTCACTGTTTGAGCACCACAAAGCCTTGGATGAGAAGGTACCATCACCACACTGACAGCGGATGCCCTGTCACGGGGGCTTCATGGACACTGTGGTCACTGTTTTATAACCTCTGGAGCTCCTGTGAAAAGCTTTTCTGTGGTAGAAGGCACCGACCTATGTGGCTGATGAGCATCCTTGCCTTGAATGTCTTAAAAATTATAAAATTTTTCTATCAATGTGCTAATAAGAATTTGGGCCTAGTATGATTACCGATGCCTGTAATCCTAGCACTTGAGAGGCCACGAGGGTTGCTGAGAGTTCAAGGCCAGTCTTGGCTGCATAGATAGTGCTAGGCCAGCTAGGGCTATGCAGCAAGATTCTATCTCAACCTTCTCCTCTCTATCAAAAAAGCAAATAATAATAACTTAGTGGTCTGATTTATTTAGGAACAAGATTTTGCCACATTTAAAACACGCACACCTGTGGTCCCTGTGCTTAGGAGACTGAGGCAGCAGGGGTTCACAGGTTCCAGTCAGCTTTGCTCAGAACAGAGCCACTGGGATGTTGTTCCACTAAGGCTGTGCTGCACTGGGCGTGCAGCAGGAGTCCAAGTGCACACTCAGCCCTTCACTTGCAGGTACGAGAGCGACTCCGAGTAGCCTTGGAGAGGTGCAGCTTGTTAGAGGAGGAGCTGGGTGCTACCCACAAAGAGGTGAGGATGGGGTATTGTCGTGGGGTTGGAACTGAAGGGGTTTGATTATTGTTGCTTAATTTAGAAGTGAGACAGTAGTAGACACAGAAGTTACTTTTTTTTTCTTTTCTTTCTTTTTTTTTTTTTTTTTAATATCTGAGCTGAGGACCGAACCCAGGACCTTGCATGGAGTTACTTCTTTTCCTAGGTGTAGCTCAACCTGCTAGGGTTACTGGACTCAGTCTCAGCCCGCAGCCTCTTCCAAGTGCCTCTGTCCACACATGACAGATGGTTTCTGGAGCTCTGCTGGAGCCTTTGGCTGTATAACAGTTATGGCCACTTGTCTCACAGAGCCACTGGCCACCATTGCTCATTTTTCTTACATAAAAATCTCATGCCAGTGTGTTCGAATTTTCTGTTCTAGCTAATGATTCTTAAAGAACAGAATAATCAGAAGAAAACACTAACAGATGGAATGCTTGACGGAAACCATGAACAGGAAAACACACCAAGCACCAACGGCAAGGCAAGTCCTTGGCTTTTTGTGTGGGGTCTCTGGTTTTGTTTTGCCATGTGGGGGCTGTTGGGGGAACAGTGGTGAGGTCTGTGTCCTCTGAGGAGCACACAGGTCACTCTGAGGGTCCCTGTTTTTCTGGAGGTATACCAAATAGGGTGCCATAAGGCTGTGCTTTTCAGAGATCTTCTGACGGCTCCTTGAGCCATGAGGATCTTGCCAAAGTGCTGGAGCTGCAGGAAGTCATAGACAGGCAGGCGAGAGAGCAGAGCCAGATGAAGGAGCGCCTGGCCTCCCTGTCCAGTCACGCAGCAGAGCTGGAGGAGGATCTGGACACAGCTAGAAAAGACCTCATCAAGTCTGAAGAGATGAACACGAAACTGCAGCGAGATGTCCGTGAAGTGAGTGTGGGCTACACTTGGCTTCCCGTTCCCTTTGTCCTTTGCTCTCACTTACAGGGACTTTTGGGATACAGATCGTGTGCCCTTCCCTCCTGCACTGCCCTCATGTGGAGATCACATGTCTCCATGGCTGCTGTAGTGTGGTCTTGCTTGTGTTCCATTCCTTCTGACTTGCCCACAGAGCCCACAGACGTGGTGTCGGTTCTGCTTGTGTAGGAGTGAGAGGGAGTGTGCCAGCCGTCTTCTGTCATTTCAGATTGCTACACGCTGGTCATCAGGGTCTTTATGGAAATATGTATTTATATATACACCTCACAACCATTTTTCCTTGGTAACTGTTTACAAGACCCTCATTAATCATTAGAAAAGAAATGAAAGCTGTGTGCTTTCTTGTAAAGCTCTTTCTGTCCCAGCTGAACCTGACTTGGTTTTTCGAGACAGGGTTTCTCTGTGTAGCTTTGCGCCTTTCCTGGAACTCACTCGGTAGCCCAGGCTGGCCTCGAACTCACAGAGATCCGCCTGCCTCTGCCTCTCGAGTGCTGGGATTAAAGGCGTGCGCCACCACCGCCCGGCTTGAACCTGACTTTTGTTACCCCATGAGGCCCCAACCTTTAGCATGCGTGAGACCAGGGAGCTTTAGTTGTGGAGATGAATGTGATTTGTTGTAAGGATTCAGACTAAAGGAAACGCTGTATGTATTATAAGACCCACTGGGCTGTGCTTTTCTTGGGGCACAGGGGACTAGTTATGTGGAAGAAAATTGTGATATTCTTTTAAGACTTGCTTTTTTAAAAAATATATTAAAGATTGCCAGCAGTCACAGAAAATATGGAAGGAGCTAAAACCTGAATTTGGGGATGGAAGACAGATATCAAACATGCCAAAAGTTCCGGTCCTGGTCTTGGTGTTGGGGCTTTGTAGCATTGGCTTTGCTGCTGACTTTTGTTTCATTTGTCAACATGCTTGAGCTTTGCAAGTTTCTTCAGTTCTTACCTGAGAAAATGAAGCAATTCTGCCCGCATGCTATGTGAGCCTGGTTGTTGCTTGGGCAGACACAGGCTACACCTTCACCACAGGTGCCTTCAGATTCTTGGATGCTTGAAGTGTCATATGGAGTGTTTTATTAATATTGTGTACTCACATACACACTTGGTGACACGAGCAGATTGACCAGGCAAAGCTGCTCATCATGTGGGTGAATAAGCTGAAAGTACGTCCATTTTACTCAGTTTGAAAAAGCTGACAGTTTACTTGGGGGGAACAGCAGTTTCACGCTTGAGATGTATTTAGTCTTTTTGTCTCCTGAGTGTTCTGATGAGTTCTGCATTTCTCACCCCCATTTCCCTCTGGAATCTACAACACAGGCGATGGCCCAGAAGGAGGATATGGAGGAGAGAATCACCACCCTTGAGAAACGCTACCTCGCAGCACAACGTGAAGCCACGTCTGTGCATGACCTCAATGACAAACTTGAAAATGAAATTGCAAATAAAGACTCCATGCACCGACAGGTACTGGGCTCTGTGGGCTCCTTTCGAGCTGTAATTATTCCTAGCAGTGAAGTTGAAGACCTTACCTGTAAGATACATGTTGGAAATCAAGTCCAAATGTCATTTTTCTTGTGAATTACTACTTACCAGTTTATAGAACCTTGATTCTTCTGTTTCCTTCTTTCCTTTTTTTGGTGTGAGTGTACATCTGTGCCTGTGCTTGTTCATGTGTGTGCATGAACATGTGCACCTGCATGTGTAGGTGTGTGCATGCAGAGGCCAGAGGTCAAAGTCAGTGTCTTTTTCTCTTCTGTGCTCCACCTTAATTTTTTTTTTTTAAATTTAAGACATATTTTAAGCTTTGTTTCTATTTTTAATCATGTGTACTTATGCGTGGGTATGTGCCTGTGGAGTTCAGAAGAAGGAATGGGATCCTCTGTAGCTGAAGTTACAGGTGGTTGTAAACCAGTGAATGTGGGTTCTGGGAATCAAACTTGGGTCCTCTGGAAGAGCAGCAAATGCTCTTAACCCCTGAGCTATTTCTGTAGCCTCTCCACTGTAAGATTTTGAGATAGTCTCTCACAGAATGTGGAGCTCACATACTGTCTAGACTGGCAGTGCAGTGAGTACCAAGGTCCCTGCTGTATCTGCGTCCCCAGTGCTGGGATTATAAGCATGTGTTTCTGTTTTTTATAAATGTGGGTGCTGAGGCTTGAACTCAGGTTCTCATGCTTGCACAGTTGCTAGTCTGCCCACTGAGCTGTCTCCCCAGCCCTTTCTTCCGTTTCATTGGAAGCCAGTTGCTTCTTAGCCCTTTCACTAAGTAAGTAGTGGTAAAGAACTTGCTGGTGCCGGGTGGCGGTGGCACACGCCTTTAATCCCGGCACTTGGGAGGCAGAGCCAGGTGGATCTCTGAGTTTGAGGCCAGCCTGGGCTACAGAGTGAGTTCCAGGAAAGGCGCAAAGATAACAGAAACCCTGTCTCGAAAAACCAATAAAAAAAAAAAAATTGCTGGAAGTGCTGAACAGTGCACTCAATAGCACCAGAAGTCAGGCTATAGGAGCTGGCAGGCACCCTGTTCCTCAGGATATGGTCTCAGGTTATTGAGAGTTAACTAGAAAAACCCAGCCAGACTGCTTGAAAGTATTTTATAAAGGGCAAAGTGTGTTGCTTGACCAAAAATAAATTAGGCAGCTTTGAAAACTGCTGCCATGACGTAGTACTCAGGAACTGTGGTGGGGCCTGATGTGTGCTGTATTCACACACAGAGCAGGGGGGATGGTGCCCACAGACAGTAGCCTCCGTGGTCTCACTCACCCCTTGCACTCTTCCACTTGCACTGACTTAGACTTTCTACAGTAAGTTTCATATCTAAGCATTTACAGAGCAGCCCAAGCATCTTGCCATGGGCTGTGCTTTCAGGCAGCACTCTGGGCAGGGACTCCTTATCTGTCAGAATGAGTAACTCACATTCCTTTAGTGTATAGGAATCTATTGGTTTTGGTTTTTTGTTTGCTTGTTTTTGAGACAGGGTTCCTCTGTGTAGACTTGGCTGTCCTGGAATTTGCCCTGTAGACCAGCCTGGCCTTGAACTCAGAGATCCGCCTGCTTCTGCCTCCTGAGTGCTGGAATTAAAGGCATGTGCCACCACCCCACCAGTTTTTGTTTGTTTTTACTGTTTTTTTTTTTTAATTAAATTTATTTATTTATTTTTTAAATTACACTCATGATACTCATTAATTACACTCATGATATTAATCACATTTGTGGTATTCATAGATTACATTCGCAGTATTCATTCAATTATATATACATATGTATATTTTTTTAATTTTAAATGCCGAATGTCATTTGTTGAGGCGGGGAGGAGGTCTTAAATACAGGCTTACAGCACAATGGGAGGACCCTGGAGGGCAGAAGTTCGCTACTGATGTTTTACAATCTTGCTTCTAATCTGTTAACGCCCATTATTCAGGATACACAGACAAGGAACTTCTCTTAAGCATTCAGGAGGGTGGAACCTGGCAGGGAATTAGCATAGGGAGGATATCAATGTCAAGGTACGCAAGCAAGGCAGCAGTTACCCAAAACAGGGGCCAGGGCCCTACAGGTTCCCCCTTTTACTAAAATAATGAGCTTCTGACTTGGGTTGCGTGGGACGTCAGCAGGTTACCTTACCCGTCATGGAGACCCTGCCTAGGCCACACAGGTGCTCTGTCTTAGGTTGGTGAGTGCTCCCCAGGCATTACCCGTCTCTGAATACTCATTTTCATACAGGCTCAATCATGTGTGAGCTGCATAGTTAATTGCTGCCAAAGATCTCAAAGTGGCACTGGGCTTGCAATGTGTGTGTTCCATACAGAAAAGACCAACAGAGGTCCTATCTCACCCATAGCCAGTAGGCTAAAGGCAACTGAGCCATTCCCTTCCTTAACGAGCCATACTGTACGTTGGTGTCCTTGTAAGATACTATCCCAAAAGCAACTGGAACTTGAGTTTATAAATTTATAATTTTCAAAGCCAATCGAGATGTACATAACTACTGAATTAAATTTATCATGTCCAATAGAATGAAAGATTAACTAACTGTGGTAGCTACTTTTGTTGCCAGGGTCTCCATTGTGCTAGCTGTAGTAAGCAATTATGAAATGGTAATCCCAGAAAGAGTAGCAGTGGTGGGCGCCATTGCTATAACAGTGACAGCGGCAGCAGCAATGTTAAATTCTCTTCTGGGTTGTGTGGACATCCACTGGCATGGATACAACTCCAGTAACACGTACTGCCAAGGCCCATTTTTCTTGATAGTAAGATGTTTCATTGAGGCTTGCTCAGTGATTGAGTAAAACCGAAATTTATTATAAGCCATAGTCGTCCTAGGGACCTCCATGCTATATATATAGCCTCCATGGTTCTGTGGGTTGTAGTCTGATTGTTCTTTATTTTATATCTAGAATCCACTTATGAGTGAGTACATACCATGATTGTCTTTCTGGGTTTGGGTTACCTCACTCAGGATGATATTTTCTAGTTCCATCCATTTGCCTGCAAATTTTTTTTAAAAAAGATTTATTTGTTTATTTTATATATGTGGGTGTCCTATCTGCACGTACACCTTTATGCCAGAGAGGGCATCAGATCTCATAGATGGTTGTGAGTCGCCATGTGGTAGCTGGGAATTGAACTCAGGACCTCTGGAAGAGCGGCCAGTGCTCTTAACCGCTGAGCCATCTCTCTAGCCCCTTATTATTTAAAACAAACAAACAAACAAACAAACAAACAAACAAACAGATAAAAGCTTTGAAGCCAGTACGTGCTTTGTCAGGTGTCTGAAGCAGTAGCCTGAACTCTTGATGTTGTACCTTTCTAGACGGAAGATAAGAACCGCCAGTTGCAAGAGCGATTGGAGTTGGCAGAGCAGAAGCTGCAGCAGACCCTGCGAAAAGCTGAGACACTGCCAGAGGTGGAGGCTGAGCTGGCCCAGAGGGTGGCTGCACTCTCCAAGGTGCGTCTGGGCCGTGTGGGGTCATATGTAAGGCCTTGATGTTCTAGTCAATGCATCAGCATCTATGGAGTGTCCATGCTGTTGTGTGATGGGAGCGCTGTTTCTGTGTAGCTCAAGACCCTTATTCCCCATCAGTCCCCAAACCTGTCAGGTAAAAGCTGCTGTCTTTGGTGTTAGGGTCCAAGAGTCACAGCTGCTTGGGTTATTTCTCTCACCAACTTGAAGAAAGGCTGGAGCTTCTCTTAGAAAAGGAAAATGACATTTGTCTTTTAAGACAGTCACACAGTTTTTAGTAATTTTATTTTGAGATTACTTTAAAATGTTTATTTGCTCGTTGAAATGGAGTCTCACTATCTACCCATGCTGGCCCTAAACTCCTGCCTCTAGTAACCCTCCTGTCTCAGCCAGCAGAATAGCTGGGACTTCAGGTTTATACCACAGTGCTTAAAATAATGTTTTTAATGTAATGCTCTTGTTTTCTACTACCGTTGTTAAGGTGTATGTCCTTTGAGTCCTCACCATCCACATCAGGGTAGGCAGGAATCAGGAGCTTCGAGAGTGATGGGTGGGTGCCCTGTTTGTGAGGCACAGCAGCATGAAGAGAGGCTGTGGATGTATCCCCAGCATGAGTCCTGTTTCCCAGACTTGGGCTTAATTGCTGGGGAGGGTTGGGAGAGGGGCCCAGATGGAGACAGCATCCTGTTGGTGAGGGAAACTTAGGGTGGGCCCTGTTCCCACTCCTGCACCTCGGTCTGGACACTGGAGTCCTTGTCAGCTATAACAGAACCTTGCTTTTGTCCTCCCTGGTCCCCTCCTAAAGTCTCCGTTTCTTTTCTCCCTGCTGTCCTCCTGTCCTGTTGCTTTGTAGTCTGGTCCTTTGTCTTCTGGGAGTTCTGCTGCTAAGGAAGCTAAACTGTTGGAGCTTACTTCCAAGCTTAGGAAGGTAGAACTGTGCCCTATGCTTGTGCTTGCTGCTTCCTGCTCCCCATGCTGACCACCAGAGGTACTCAGCAGATGGGTTGTCCAAGGCAGGCCAGTGTGGGAGGACACAGAAAGGCAGTCACTAGCACCTGCCACACTTGAGGTCAACATGAGAGGATTAGTCACCTCACAGTATAGACATTGAAGCCACAGAGGA
>CABHPR010122330.1:0-15520 GCA_902168415.1 Peromyscus melanophrys
TTCTGATTCTTACCAAGCTTACAGTGCCCCCTCCTCCAGGCCCTATTTCTGCACCCTTCCCGAAGTTTTAACCCTTTGCTTTCCTGCTTGTCAGGTTGCCTGACCACCAGTGGTCTCTGCCTGCCTGTCTGCCTGCCTGGACTGCTTTCTCCGACAGGGAGTGGTGAGAACAGAACTCAAGGTCTCTGCCTGCCACTCTCTGCTGGTTTCCATGGGGTTGGGGTGCAGGAGAGGCTGGCCCACAGCTGGGGGGGCGGGCTATTTTTAGCGTCCATGGCATTCGGGTGCGGATGAGATGAGTAACCAGTTCAAGCAGTGGAGAGAAGAGGCGGTCGCTTTCAGGAAGCTTTTGTGCGACTCTGGGGGACAGCTGCTTCCCCGGCCGCCCCCCCCCCCCCAAGGTGGCATCTGCACCCTTTACTCCTCGCCTTCTTTTCTGCTGGTGTGTAAGGCAGAACTCAGTCTGTCCTGGCCACCTAAGCAACAGGACAACTCTTACTCTAGATATGGGTGCCCTTCCTTGGGCATACTAGCTCCCCTAACCCAGAAGCCAGGATTCTGGGATTACACAGTTCTGTGCCCACACAGCTCCACCAAGCCTTATGTGGGGTGCAGACAGAGTGCTTATATACACTTGTGCCCTAACGGGGGTGGGGGTGGGGAGTGGAGGAAGAATGGTGTGCTTCTGTGGTACAGACAAGTCCCCTAGCAACAGAAAGGATAAAAGTGGCCTCTCTTTCCTAGAATGGGGCTCCCACTCACGACTGACCCGATGCCCGGTTCACTTGGCCCAGTGCGGCTCACCTTTTGGACTCACTCGGTTCTGGGGGGGGGGGGTTGTTGCATCCTCAGGATTCCTCCCCCCAGGCCTGTACCAGGTGTCCCCTGATTCACCATGGTAATGGTGGTGGCAGCACAGCCCACGCCAACCCTTCCACGCAGAGACTTAGCAACCATGCCTGGCAACCATGGCAGCAGCTCAGTGGAGGGGAGGGGGGCAGGGAGGGGGGAAAGAGGGTGGCAATGGCTCCTGAGGAAGAAGGGACCATTTGCTCCTCCTGACTTTAAGGACAGAAGCCTGTGAGCTTCCAAATTGTATTCCCTGTGTCTTCAGCACCGTCCTCAGCTGGAGACTTGGTGGGGGTTTTAGGGGGTAAACGGGAGAAACGAGATCCCCGTTGGTATTTCAGAAAAGTACATGGAACATTTGGGTACAGAGACTTCTTTTTAAGGGGACAGGGGCCAAAGGGATTGTTACAGGGCAGAGACAGGACTCACTGAGGAAGAGGCAGACCCGCCAGCTCCACTGTCCCATCCACTCCCCCCTCATGATTCCTTGCACCTACCAGCTGCACTGAAGATGCTTCCAGGTGCTCCTTTCCACTAGGTCCCACCAGCGGTCCACGGCTTTTAAAGCCCTGCCTCCTCCCTAGACAATCCTTGATGAAGTAATGCGACACAAGGAGACATTTGTCCTTCCCACCACGCACCCCTACACACACACATATAAACATGTTCTAATTCTAATAATTTGAAGTCTCCCTCCCCCAAGCTCGGGAATGTGCTGAGAGAGCTGTGAATGCAGATGCAGGGCTCCACCGGGGTGCATCGTTGAGAGCTGACCTCTGACAAGTGTTAATGTTTTCCCTGTGTTCCATCAGGAAGCCTGCTTTGGAAGAACAAGGATAGTATGGCAGAGGTTCCTCTGAAGGCATAGGCAGAGGAGGGAGAGCCAAGGAATTATTCAGAACCTACTCCTGGCTTGGATGCAAACTGTCCTATCAGCAGAGCAGTGGTAGAGAGGAACAAGTCTGCCACTCCTCATGGTGTTGGCGGCTATGTTCAGTCTGGGTAGTTTCAGCACAGACAGTGGGTCTGGTGGGTTGACCGCAGCTCTTTTCCTCCATGATTTACTCTACCTTAGAAGAAAGGCAAGGGCTGGCAGTGGTGGCACACGTCTTTAATCCCAGCACTCGGGAGGCAGAGGCAGGCGGATCTCTGTGAGTTCGAGGCCAGCCTGGTCTACAGAGCGAGATCCAGGACAGGAACCAAAACTACGCAGAGAAACTCTGTCTTGGAAAATGAAAAAGAAAAAAAAAAAAGGATCTGTGGGTTCAGAATATCAGTCCAGCCAAATCCAAACCACTCAACCTTCCTCCAGAAACCCTCATGATGTTGGCAGAACTCTCTGCCCAAAGACCCTAATCAGTTCTCCAGTTTCCGGAGACCTAACATTAGTGAATATACCCTGGGCCCTAACTACGGTCCAGGCAGAGGAGAAAGTAAGATAAGAGAAACTACAGGAAATAAGCCGGGAACAGTCCTGAGAGAATTAGAGAGGAAAATTAGTGTAGAGATAAGAAAACATAAAACCTGGAACCAGACAGTTTAAATATTGGCTTTTTTTTTTTTTTTTTTTTTAGACATGATCTCACTACGTAGCACCTGGAACTTGCTATGTAGATCAGGCTAGCCTCAAACTCAAGAGATCTATCCGCCTCTGCCTCACTAGTACCGGAACTAAAGACATATGCCTCCATGCCTACCAGCTTTGCTTTTAAAGAATGTATTTATGTATGTGCACAGTCTGTGGGGGTGCACATGGCATGCTGTAACGTGGAGGTCAGGACAATTTTGTGGAGCTTGTTCCCTTTCTACCTTTAAATGGGTTCTAGCAACTAAACTCAGTAGCTAAGCTTGCACGGCGAGTGCCCCTACCTGTTAGCTTTGCTTTTTACCAGGTGTGTGGCTCTGGGCCAACTTTTAAGTATGTGCCTCAGTTTTAAATTCTCTTAAAACTGGAAAAGGTTGCTGAGTGGCGGCGGTAGCGGTGGTGGCGGTGGAGGCAGCGGCGCCGGAGGCAGCGGTGGACTTAATCACAGTATTTGAGGAGCAGAGGCAGGCAGATCTACACAGTGAGTTCCAGGACAGCCAGGACTACATAGAGAAACCCTGTCTTGAAAAACCAAACCAACCAACCAAACTACCAAATAGAACTGGAGAAGGTGCTGAGATGGCTCAATTGGTAAAATATTCGTCTCAAAAGGTTGAGGCACTGAGTTCAGATCCCCAGAACCTACATAAAAAGCCACATATGGTGGCATGTGCTTTTAATCCCATGGGTCCTGGAGTCTACCGGCCAGCTACCCTTGCCTACGTCGTGAAATTCCAAGCCTATGAAAGATAGTGTCTCAAAAACAAAAAGTGTCACCTAAGGTGGAAGGTGAGGACTGTCACCCAAGGCTGTCCTTCAGCTACCACTTGCCTACACACAGGCACACACAAAGGTTTTTTTGTCCTTGTTTGTTTTTTTCGAGACAGGGTTTCTCTGTGTAGCTTTGGTACCTGTCCTGGAACTCACTCTGTAGCCCAGGCTGGCCTCGAACTCAGACAGATCTGCCTGCCTCTGCCTCCCGAGTGCTGGGATTAAAGGTTTGTGCTACCATGCCTGGCTCACAAAGATTTTTTTTTTAAAGTCTGACTCTGAGTGCAGCAGCATGTGCCTATAATCCCAGTACTTAGGAGTTGGAGGCAGGAGGATTGCTACAAATCTGAGACCAGCCTGATCTACATATGGTACAAAATTGTCTCAAAAAAAAAAAATTTGCCAGGCGGCGGTGACTCCCGCCTCTGATCTCAGCACTTGGGAGGCAGAGCCAGGCGGATCTCTCTGAGTTCGAGGCCAGCCTGGACTACAGAGCGAGATCCAGGACTGGCACCAAAACTACACGAAGAAACCCTGTCTCGAAAAACAAAAAAAAAAAAAATCATAAATTCTCCCAAGACCAAAACACTTAAGAGTCCCATACAACCTGTATAGTTAAACCACTGAGAACATGTACTTTTGTGTGTAGTATTATTACTGTTGTTATTTATGAGCTGAAGTAGCTTTATAAGGCAGGAAGGTTGTCGAAAGAGTGTCTATCAAATGCAGAAATCAAACACTGCAATGCCATGATGAAAACCTTGTCATTTAATTAGATTTGCTACAAAAAGCATTAATCTTGGCTACCTACCCATTGCCCTCCTCCACACAGCCATCTGCCTTCATATGCACAGAGCACAGGAACCCAGACACGCACCTCCCAGATCTATGGGAAGAATGACATTAAGTGGACTCAGCCTCCTCCACACAAATGAAGCAGGATGAATAAAAATATTTTTAAGAAGATTCTGCGGAGCTATTATCTTTGGGTGGAGTAAGGGCAGAGACGGAGCTGGGGCTCGGTGAGGTGTAGGGATCTCGTAGAGATCAGAATCTGCCCAAGGAGCACAAAGCCCATGGTTCCCCCAGAAGGGCGCAATGTCTAAGGGCACAGGACTAGGACTGGCTAGGCTCAATGTTGTCTCAAATGTACACATGATGGTAAGGGAAGCTAAAAGTCCTTTCTCCTCATCCCCCCGTCTCCTCTAGTTCCAGACAGTGGGTATGGGAGACTCAGTTCTCCCAGGATTTCATCTGATTCCCAGAGCTTCTGGGAGGCAACGAGGGGCCATGCTCAGGGCTTCTTCTCTCCACCCGTGAGCACCAGAGCCTGCAGGATGTCAGACAGCGATACAATGCCCTTGACCACATCATTCTCATCCACCACTACCAGACGGTGAACCTGGCACAGAGCAACGAGAAGCAGTGTTAGTGCCAACTTCAGTTAGGGTGAGCGCCTCGGTCCTGGCCCTCTTTGAAAACGCCACTCTCCAGGCCACTCCCCACTAGTTGCTTGAGGGGGGCTGGTCTCCTACCTCCGCTTCTACCAGCCTGTTAATGATGGTTTCCAGGGTCTCGTGTAGGTAGCACTTGAGAACACCCTCAAAGTAGTGGGACCGATGTTGGAGGGCTTTCGTCACGGACACATCTAGGTTGTTGTAGGTCTTTTCTGCTGCCAGATTCTGGAGGTGGGGGTGCACTTGAAAGGGGGCCAGTTCCCGAACCCTGGACCAACCCAGCCTCACTAGAGAGACTGAGGTACGCCTCAGCTCTGCCCACAAGCCAGAACCAGTCTGTTCAGCTACTGTCCAGACAGGATTCAAAGCACAAGCGGCTAACATAGAAGACCACCCCCTCATCGCCCCTCCTGCTGCCCCCCCACTCCTCCCTCCCCGCCCCTCCACTGTCACTCACAATCACATCAAACTTGGAGTAGATGTCCACAACACGCCCTAGGGAAACAGAGGCAGCTCAGAAAAAAAAAAAAAAAAAAGAGAGAGAGAGAGAAATATCTGGTAGCCAAAGCTCTTTCCACCCATAGGCTCGCCTTCCAGTCGAGCTGAGGGGAAGCAGGTTTTCCCAGAGCCCGGAACCTGCTCTTCTTTCCCAGTCGCTCACCTTTCTCATCCACCACAGGCAAGGCGGAGACTCGGTGTTGAACAAAGATGCCTAGCGCCACATAGACGGGCGTGGTCGTGCGCACCATAGCGATGTTGGCATAGGTGCCGATCTGTAACTCTTCCAGAGACTTAGACATGAACTCAGGCTTGGGGAACTCAGTGATCTGAGGGAAGAATCATCGGCTTTCAGGGGGTTCTGTGGCAGAGCATGAAGTGCCGGGTTCAATCCTCAGGACCCCAAACACTGACTCGGCTTGACTTTTAAGGCCCCCAATTTGCTGAGTGTGTGCCTCCAATCCAGCACGTAAGACACAGGAGCTGCGGCGTTGGGCGCACTTACAAACAACTTGAGGAACTTGAGGATGCGCTTGTGAGTAAGGATGTACAGGGTGTTGCCCGACTCTGGGTCAATAACTGGAAGTCTGTGGATCTTATTTCGAATTAATGAAGACACAGCGTCAAACAAGCTATGAAAAGGTAGAAGGTCAAGGTTAGGTTCCACAGCGTTAAACTGTACCGCTCCTTACAGTGTGTTTACAGACAGGGAAAACTCGTGGTCAGGGGAAAGGGCAGTGCTCAACCAGACTTAAAGTGGAGTGCTGTGGCTGGGTGTGGTGATGGATGCCTGCCAGCATGAGGACAAGCGGAAGAATCGTAACTCAGGCCAGCCTGAGCCCTGCAGTAAGATTAAGATCAAGGCCAGTCTTGGCTATGGGGGAGATGAAGCGTGGCTGTGCGCACTGGGAGAAGTCCTCCCTCTCCCTGCTCCTGCCTCCAGGTGTTGAGGGATGGACACACAGCCGGAACTGACCTGGCATTTGGAGAAATGCAGACGAGAGGCTTAAAGGAGTCCTGTAGGTACACCTCTAGAGGGAAAGGGGTGGTTCATAAAACACTGCCCCGTAAAGGTGGCTCCCAAGAAACCCCCATCCCTTCACCTCTCATCGCCTCCTATTCCTTATGTACCTCTCCAAGTCTCTATCTTGTGTTCTTCCAGCTCATAGATCTGTACCTAGAAGCAGAAGCAGCAGATCGGAGACTTGCTCCCCCTTTTCATTAACCCAGGGGCTTTGCTTGGAGGGAAAACCCAGGCATGATGGGCCCCAGGTGAGGACCAGAGGTAGGGTGTGGTTTGCTCTGGAGACTCCCTGCCTTACCAAGGCTGACTTATAGTATCGGTGCAGGATATTGATGAAGTCAGTGATGGTCAGCATTCCTAGAAGCCAAGACAAGAGCCCTCAGCACAGCTCAAAGCATCTTCTCCACCGGCAAAAGATGCCAACGGGCGTGTTCCAGAAACTTCTGCTTACCCACAAAACTCTGCTTCTTACTATCCCACAGAGGGGCAGCTCGAACACCGTTAGTCACCAGGGCAAAGAAGGCTTTCTTCACCTATAGCCAAAAGAGTAAGATCCTAAGGCGGTAAGAAAGAAGGGGTTGGCGTGTGGAAGTATCAAGTGATGATGGGCACTGAACCAGCGGCTCTGGGGAACGCAGAGGGGAAAGGGACCTGACCCACCTGCAGGGAAGTATCAAACACAACCAACTTGGAACTCGTGGGAATCAGGTCGTAGCAGCGGTGAGACTTCATGAAGGAAGTGTACACACCGTTGTTCGATTCCGGGGTCTCTGCACAGCGGGAAAGTTGGAAAGTTGGTGTCTTTCTTTTATGCAAGAACTCACAATCACCAGAGATAGAAACCAAAAAAAAAAAAAAAAAAAAGAGAGTTCTAGTTTCTCAACTCCGAAGGGAGGGAGTTTTGTTTTGTACTGTTCCTCATCTTTTCATTAGAGCTTTCTTCCTATTTAACATTTTTCATTTGTCTTTTCTCAACAAAGATGAGATATCAAGCAAACTTCTTTATACTGTTGACGACCTGCAGGTGGGAAACTCGGGGTTCGGCAAGGACATCTCTAACAACGCTAAGTGCTCAGTCTACTTGGCCAGAACACTCAGCACCACAGTGTGAGTCAGAAATCCTAAGGGAGCCTGGCTACATTCACCTCCATTCTTCTGATTTACACATTTCTTTTCTTGCTTCTTAAATAACTGTAAGGTTTTTGGTTTTGCTTTTTAAGTAACTTTTTTTCTTGTGTGTATGGGTGTTTTACTTGTATATCTGTGCACCATATGTGTGGTCAGTGCCTGATGAGGCCAAGAGGGAGTTGGAGCCCCTGGGAGTTACTGACAGTTGGTTGTAAGCTGTCATGTGGGTGCTGGGAATTGAACTTGAGTCCTCTGGAAGAAAAGCCAGTGTTCTTCTGCTGACCCAACTCTGCAGCCCCTTCATTTTCTTGAGATAGAGTCTTGCTATGTAGTCCTGGCTCGCTTCAAGCTTGTAGTAATCTTACTGCCTTAGTTCTCCAAGTGCTGGGATTTCAGGCAAGCAATGCCATGCCTGGCAGCCTGTGTTTTTTTGTTTTTGTTTTTGTTTTTTTTTGTTTTTTTGTTTTTTTTTTGGTTTTTCAAGATAGGGTTTCTCTGTGTAGCTTTGCGCCTTTCCTGGAACTCGCTTTGGAGACCAGGCTGGCCTCGAACTCACAGAGATCCACCTGCCTCTGCCTCCCAAGTGCTGGGATTAAAGGCGTGCACCACCACCGCCCGGCCAGCCTGTGTTTTTTAACTGCTTGCTCTGAACTGGAAAGGTAACCCTGTAAAATAATACTCTGGATATTCTATGTACTATAATACATACTTAAAAGTACTGCATCATTTAACATCTCATCTCTTTCCCCCCTTTTTTCAAGACAGGGTTTCTTCATGTAGCCCTGGCTGTCCTGGAACTCACTGTAGCCCAGGCTGGCCTCAAACTCAGAGATCCACCTGCCTCTGCCTCCCAAGTGCTGGGATTAAAGTCGTGTGCTACCACCGCCACCACCAACCTGCATCTCTGAATGCTTACTGTTCTATTAAGTATTATCCTTGTGTTTTAGGTGAGAAAACACATGCAGACCAGTTAAATCAACTGTTCAAGGTCATATCATTGAGTGAGTGGCAAGAATTAGCCCTGCCTAATTCTGTACTAGACTCCCAGCACCCCAGCTGGTTTTTGAAAAATTATTTCTAAGCAGGGTGGTGGTGGCACACGCCTTTAATCCCATCACTAGGGAGGCAGAGGCAGGGGGATGTCTGAATTGGAGACCAGCCTGGTCTACAGACTGCCAGTGCTATAGCAATGCTGCCTCCAAAAAAAAAAAAAAAAAAATTCTAGTAATTTTTTTCTCCCAGTGCTAGGGATCAAACCTAGGTAACGTCAGGCAAGCACCACACCAACTAAACTACATTCCTAGCCCTCAGTATCTCGGGACAGGCTTTGGGGGGCTAGTTCTGAAAGCAGCATGAAGCCCAGATCCCCGAGTGTCTCTCCAGTGATGGGATTATAGACAAACACTACCACACGTGGCTCCTATCAGTTTCATTTTTATTTTTGAGGCAGGTTCTCAAGTAACACAGCAAGACTCAAACTCCCTATGTAGCCAAGAAGGACCTTGAGCTGATCTTCCTGCCTCTAGCTCTTACAGGTATGAAATAATACACCTTCTGAGGGAGTATCTCTTGAGGGGCCCTGACAGTGCTTTTTTTTTTAACTTTTCATTTTTATTTATGTGTACCGGTGTTCTGCCTGCATGCCTGGTATTATCCTTGGAGGCCAACAGGTGGTTGTGAACTACCATATGGGTGCTGGGAATTGAACTCAGGTCCTCTGAAAGAGCAGCCAGTGCTCTTTGCCACTGAACAATCTCTCCAGCCAGTGCTTTTTTTTTTTTTTTAAAGCCAGGGTCTCACTATATAGCTCAAGCTATGTAGTGACCTCTTTTTTTTTGTTGTTGTTGTTGTTAAAGATTTATTTTATTTATTATGTATACAGTGTTCTGCCTGCATGTATCCCTTCAGACCAGAAGAGGGAGCCATTATATCTCATTACAGATGGTTGTGAGCCACCATGTGGTTGCTGGGAATTGAACTCAGGACCTCTGGAAGAATAGTCAGTGTTCTTAACCTCTGAGCCATCTCTCCAGCCCTGTAGTGACCTCTTAAAAGGAGAGGAGAGAAGGGTCATGTGGCTCCTGGGCTTGATAGCACACTGAGGCTAGGTGCATTCATGTGGGTGCTGAGAATTGAACCTGGGTCCTTTGGAATGGAAGTCAGTGCTCTTAACAGCCGAGCCATCTTGCCTCTCTTTTGACAGATCACTAGGAAGGCAAGAAGCACCACCTCCTTCCTGCAGTATAGCCCAAGGTCATCCATGGGTGGAGCAAACACCACTACAAAGCTAGTCTCACACCTTGCCTCAGCCTGAGTACTGGGATCCCAAGTGTGCACCCCCACACCCAGACTGTTCTTATTCCTGTGCATGCTCACACTGCCGCTTTCTGACTTCATTTCACTTTCAATCATTATCTTCCTAAAAAGACAAGAATTGTGAGTTCTCTTTCCAAACCAACATGAAGTACCTTCATTTTGCAGCCCCCATCCTTCCGGGATTTAAATCCTAATGCTGGCTACATCAGTATTTAAACCATTTTGACCAAATATTCATTGTCAGAGCTAAGTTAAAGAAGAACCTTTTTCTTGGAGCTAGAGAGATGGCTCAGTGGTTAAGGTGACACATTGCTATTCTTCCAGGCGCCCACATCAGATGGCCCACAAGCACCTGTAATGCCAGCTCCAGAGACATCAGACACCTGTGGCCTCTGTGTGGTCACCTGCACTCAGATGTGCACACACACAAGTACACATAATTGAAAACAATAAGAATAAGTAAATAAAAACCATTTTCTTTCTTTGGCACTTTCTGTCACCCCTGGAGTTAACAATGAATGGCCTTACTCTTTTGTTTGTTCAAATTTTCTATATATGCAGTACTCAAATTTTCTATATATGATTCAAACCCCAAGTCTACCAATTACTCGAATCTCGGGAAATTCAGAAGCATTATTCTATCACTTTGGAATATCAAAAGATGTCTCCTTGAAGTCTTCTGCCCCGCCACCTCAGTCTTTCCTTCCCACTGTCCAGGAGGCCCCTTTCCTACCTTCCTTCCTCTGTTTGGACTCTGGTTTCTCGTATCCCTTGTTTACACACTTTATTACTGCCCCTTGTTTTCACAGAGCAGCTTTCTGAGAAAGGTACGTACGTGTACGGAAGGACACTTGAGACCTGGTAGCCTGCAGGTGTCTATTCTACCCTCATCCTTCTTTGATTTATACCGTGGTTGGCTGGAGTGCTAGAATTAATTTTCCACAGCATGTTGAAGGTATTGCACCATCGCCTGTCATCCGCTAACACTGCTTTCCTAGTCGTTTCTGAATCTTCTGAGTTATTTTTTCCTCTCTGCAAACTCATGGGCTCTTCTCTTTGAAATCTCCTGCTATCTTCGGGTGGATCGGGTTCATGTGCTGTACTGAACAGTCAGTGGGTTTTCTTTCAGCAGGAGTGGCAGTGTTCTTTAGTTCTGGGGCTGTCAGGTGTTTATGTTGACTATGCCCTTCTCTCTTTCTGTGACTCTTACGATTTAGACTAGACTTTCTACACTGACCCTCAAGTCTGTTGTAATTCCTTTTTTTCTTTTTGAGACAGGGTCTCTCCCTGGCTGTCCTGGAACTTGCTATAAAGACCAGACTGACCTCAAACTCAGAGATTCACCTGCCTCTGCCTCCCAAGTGCTGGGATTAAAGGTGCGTACCACCACACTGGGCAAACTATGGTTTTTCACTTGAACGTATTACATTATTATCAAAGTTCTGCTCCCTGTACACGGGTTTCCCTCCAGCTGACCTTTTCTGTCTGTTTCCTTGTGGGACAGGAAACAGTTGGGCCACCTTTTAAGTACTCTCTTTAGATGTCTGCTAATCTTGGTATAAAACAGGATTCAGGAGCTGGGCCACGATCAGTGAAAAGCGGCTAACCCCAAATGTCAGAACCTGTGTGGAAGCCTGGGAAGCACAGACAGAGGCGCCCAGGGAAAGCTGATGGCAGACAGTCACAACTGTCGAGCTGCGGTTTAGGGAGACCCTGTCTCAGTAAATGAAGTGGGGAAGAGTGGCTGACAGAAGACGACACCTGGTATCGAGCACAAGCCTCCACATGCGCCCGTGGCGCACACAGAAACCAGCTTCCAGTTCTATTTCTGCACATTTTCTCTAAACCGTATCTTAAGTGGGAACACTTGAATGCCAACTGGAGGCTCTAATGCATAAACGAGGCTGTTGACTGTGAGCCATTCAGAGAACATCCAGTACTTGTGTTTGTAGGTTTTCCTGTCAAGGAGAGTCTACAGATGATCCTTTAACCCTGAGCCTGGAAGACTGAGGTCTTTTCTGGTTAGTATTCTGGAAGCTGAATGGGGGAGGCTCAGCATCCAGCATAGTTTACTTCAGGTTCTGGTTTTCAGTACAGTGTGTGAGCTGCTCTCCACACCCCGAGTCCTGGTCTGGGTGGGGAGGAACCGCAGCTCAGCGGTATGCAACGAGACAGTCGGTCCTGGGATGTCTGTTCCCTACACTTTCAAACTTTCTTTACTGTTAACTACAATGCACCATTCTCAGGTCAGCTAAGTCATTTAATTGTCTCCCACACACTCTCCAGCTTCCGCAACCCATTTCTACAGTTCCCTCTCCTGTTCTTATTTTTGTAGGTTTGTACTAAAAAAGAAAAAAAGTCCTCTAGGGTAGTTGTGTGTGCATGCATACATGTGCACATGCCAAGGCATGTAAGGACCGCCTTGTGCAGCTGGTTCTCTCCTCCCACCTTTTTGTGGGTTTTGGGTATCAAACTCAGGTTGCCAGGCCCGAATGGCAAGCAGCTTTATCTGCTGAGCCATCTCATCAGCCCGGGATTTTGATTTTGATTTTATGTTCATGCAGTCCCTGTGGCAGTCAGAAGAGGGCATCAGATCCCCGGGAACCGGAATTACAGACAAGACCGTATGAGCTGCCATTGGAGGTAGGAAAGGAAACCTGGTCCTCTAGAAGCCCGCTCTTAGTGGCTCAGCTATCTCTGAGCCCTTTGCTCTGTTTCTCAAAGAAGGACTGAAGGTGGATGTAGGCACTCAGCCTACCATGGAAACTGGAAGACTTCCACTGTTTCTCAAACATGAAAACCCAACTCACAGATACCAAGACAGCTTTAGACACCAGCCGAAGATACACTACACCGAGTTAGATGCTATCATTATAAGTCAGAAGCCCACACGCATATTGAATTTGGATTTCCCAGTTTTAAAAATAATTTAAATCACTTTCCAAATTTAAAAACTCTACAAATTTACATAAAATCCAAATTCTCAGTTTCTTTACAAAAATGAGATTTGGCAAAAATAGGTCTTAATTGAGCAGATATAGATAGTTGCCGTCTCCTTTTAAGTGGGACACAAGATTTATAAGTTGTTGCTTGTCATATTTAGTCCACCTCATCTGCTTCATCCACATAAACTGAGTTTCTGGGGCCTGCCTTGGAGCTACCACAGATGTACTCAGAAACACACAACAGTCATTGGTATCGTGTGCAGTATTCAATGATGAAAAGTCATCTAGATGATGTAACCTACAATGACACTGATTTGTTTTTGTTTTTCAAGATAGGGTGTGGTGGTTTGAATAAGAATGGCCCCCATAGAATCAAGTTGAATGCTTAGGGAGTGGCAATAGAAGATGTGGCTTTGTTGGAGCAGGTATAGCCTTGTTGGAGGACGGGTCTCTCTGCGGGTGGGCTTTGGGGTTTCAAAACTCCAAGCCAGACCCAGTGGCTCTCTCTCTTTCTGCTGCCTTTGGATCAGGATGTAGAACTCTCGGCTCCTTCTCCAGCATCACGTCTGCCTGCATGCCACCATGCTTCCTGCCATGATGACAATGGACTAAACTTATGAATTGTAAACCAGCCCCAATTAAATGTTTTCCTTTATAAGAGTTGCTGTGGTCGAAAATTGGGAATCGATCTACCTCAAGACCCAGCCATACCACTCTTGGGCATATACCCAAGGAATGCTCAATCACACCACAAGGACACATGCTCAACTATGTTCATAGCAGCACTATTCGTAATAGCCAGAGCCAGGAAACAACCTAGATGCCCGTCAACCGAAGAATGGATTAAGAAAATGTGGTACATATACACAATGGAGTACTACTCAGCAGAGAAAAACAATGACATCATGAGGTTTGCAGGCAAATGGATGGAACTAGAAAATATCATCCTGAGTGAAGTAACCCAAACCCAGAAGGACAAACATGGTATGTACTCACTCATAAGTGGATACTAGATATAAAGCAAAGAACAATCAGACTGCAACCCACAGAACCAGGGAGGCTACATCGCAGGGAGGACCCTAGGATGACTGTGGCTTATAATACGTTTTGGTTTTACTCAATTACTGGGCAAGCCTCAATGAAACATTTCACTATTAGGATAAGAATTTGTACTGGGGCTGGAGAGATGGCTCAGAGGTTAAGAGCACTGACTGCTCTTCCAGAGGTCCTGAGTTCAATTCTCAGCAACCACATGGTGGCTCACAACCATCTGTAATGAGATCTGGCGCCCTCTTCTGTGTACATAATAAATAAATAAATCTTAAAAAAAAAAAAAAAGGAATTTGTAATGTAGCAAGCTGATAATAAAAAAATTAATTAATTAATTAATTAATTAAAAAAAAAAAGAGTAGCTGTGGTCATGGTGTCTTTTCACAGCAATAGACACCCTAACTAAGACACAGGGTTTCTCTGTGTCGCCCTGGCTCTCCTGGAACTCACTCTGTAGACCAGACTGGTCTCAAACTCAGAGATCCACCTGCCTCTGCCTCCTGAGTGCTAAGATTAAAGGCATGCAAGACCACCACTCAGCTGATTTTTTTAAGCCAATAAAACAGAACAATTTAAAATTCTTGTCAAGAACTCACTGAATTTTGTTTAAACCAAGGATTCACAAGCATCTAAAAAGGTGTAGGGGTGGAGAGATGGCTCCTTGTTCTCAAAGAGGACCTGAATTCAGTTTTCAGCACCACATGGTGGCTCATAAGCATCTGTAACTCCAGTTCTAGAGGATCCAACACCCTCTCTTGACCTCCACAGGCACCAGCACATACACGATACACAAACATGCATGCAGGCAAGAAACACTTATACACGTAAAGTAATTTTTTAGTGTAAAATAGTGACCCACATTGTCCCCCATGCCAAACATCATACAAGGAGACAAACAAATGGGCGACTGGAGGGAAGTACAGAGAACCTGTACACAGAACAAAAACCTTGATAACAATATAATATACTCAGGTAAAAGAACACTTCATCAGCAAACAGGTAAAAGACATTTTCAAAAAGGAAGGGCTTGGGGGGCTGCAGAGATGACTCAGAAGACACTGGCTGCTCTTCCACAGGACCCAGGGTCATTTCTCAGCACCTACATGGTGGCTCACAACTGCCTGTTAACTCTAGTCTCAGGATCCAACACCCTCTTCTGGCCTCTACAGGGACTAGGCACACATGTGGTACACAGACACACATGCAGACAAAAAAAACTCATAGACATAAATAAACAAAATGTCTTTTAAAATCTATAAAGGGGATTTCCAGGCTGGGGTGTACCTCAGTTGTTAGAACACTTGCCCAGTATGCACAAAGCCCTGGGTTCAATTCCAGCCCTGCAAATAGTTGGCATAGTTGTGCTTAGGGGGTGGAAGACAAGATGATCGGAGGTTCAAAGCCATCTTCAGCTGCTGTCTTAGGGTTTCTGTCGCCGTGGTGACACACCGTGACCGACGGACGGCAGCTGAAGTAGGAATGGGTTGTTGCCTTACATACCCTGAATCACAGCCCACTGGGGGAAACCAAGGCAGGAACTCAAACCAGGAGGGAACTTAGAGCCAAGAGCTGATGCAGAGGCCAAGGAGGGGAGCTGCTTACTGGCCTGCTCAACATGGCTTTCTTGGATCACTCAGGACCCCAGGGATGGCACCACCCACAATGGGCTGGGCCCTCCCACATGAATCACTAATTAAATGTCCTACAGGCTTGCCTGCAGCCCGATCTTACGGAGTCATTTTCTCAGTTGAGGTTCCCTCCTCTGAGATGACTCTAGCTTGAGTCAGGTTGACATAAAACTGTCCAGCACAGCTACAAATCAAATTTAAGCTCAGCCTGGGCTACACAAGACCCTGTTATCTAAAAAAAATATATGTGTGTGTGTGTGTGTGTGTGT
>CABHPR010122331.1:0-26257 GCA_902168415.1 Peromyscus melanophrys
TTGTCACCTCCTGTATATTCTCAAGGCCCTTGGCCAATAAGGATAATAGGATCATTTGTACTGTACTAAATGGTTAAGTCCTGTTCTGATGTTAGATTTAGTTATTTCAAAACAATGGACCTGAATCTTTCTTGAATAACACTTTTACGTCTGATAACCACAGTTATCCAGTTTCCTGAGCAAGAGGACCTATCTCTCTGCTTTGGGGACTGGCTGTAAAAATTTCCAGGTAGTTTGCCTTCTAATCACATTCCAGTATGTTTTTGCCTTTATTTCCTTCTTTCTTTTCTATGTTTTGTTTTCTTATCCTCAGACTTTGGCGTTGGTGGCAATTTGTTATGTGGATGTTCAACTGCTTATAAGGATTGTAATCTCAAGCCTCCTCTTTGTTCTCCAATTTTGCTAGGCTATGAAAACATGCACATACAAGTTGTGTTTATCAAAGATTTGGGGTTGTAATTTGAAATACAAAATGTGTAGGGAAAGGTAGTGGTATAAGACTATACTGCTGTTCATAGTGTAGAATTATCAAGTATTTCATAGAAAGAGAAATAAGTGATAGAAAATTATTATTATTTGATGTTCTAAAAATTGAAAAGATGAAGAACAATGTTATAAGTGAAAGTAGAAAATAAATCTACCTCTTCAAAGTAGACAAGAGATATTGAGAAAGGAAGATAGGTACTGGATGCAGGATTGAATTAATAATCCTTTACAGAGGAAACTTGATCAATAGTGTCTAATGTTTATTACTCAAGAAAATATCTAATATTTGAAAGCATAGAGCTAAATCAAGAAATACAATTATTAAATTGTCATTTCAGGGAGAGGCAGCAGGGGTGGAAAAGTGTGTGAAGAGAAACATTTCATGGCATGCTCACTTTTCTTTATTACTTGATTAATAAACCAAAGTGAAAAACTGAAAAAACCATAAGAGGGAAAATGCAACAATTTGGGATATGAGGCCAGGTAGAAATGTGTTTTTCTATTCTACTAGAAAAAAAAAGTCTTTGAACACAGCAAATTGGATTGATAGTAATCCTAATGTGATGGCTGGCTGGTAATGTGGAACCAAGAGAATTCATCCAGGTCAGAGAAATAGAAGCTAATGCTTATTTCAATGATGAATGCGTATAATATTCTTAAATTCAAACAAAAATATTCCAGTTTTCTTTAGTACATCAGACTATAGGATTAGGAAAAGAGACTGGATTGAGATTGTAACTTCATGCTGATTTGTGTCAGTGATTTTTTTCTCTTTAATTTACCCAAATCTTGGAGGAAAGTTAAAAATTCTTGGAAACAAAACAATGTGTGTGTATGGAAACATATAAGTAGGATGTCCTTAAGATAGAGGCTGATTGTTTCTATGACCACCAGCTAGGATGACGCAGAGACTCCAAGTTCTGCTTGAACTGTCCATTGTGGAGTTGCTACAAATTTATTTAAAATGCAAATTTTATCACTGGGTTGAGGTAAATATAGGTGGATACATTCAGACAGAAGTCTTGGTATTTATAAACACACAAGCAAAAAAAAAAAAAAGGACATTCAAAATAAGGATAAACAGACACTCCTATGAAGAAAGAACAAGATTTATCAAGGCAACTCCACATAGTTTAAAAGGAGGTTTACTTGGGGATAACTTACAGCCAATAAAGGGGTTGGTTACAGGATCCAGGAGAGGTGAGGTGCAGTCCAGCAGGGTTTTCTCAAGAACTCTGACTTGGTCTGTCTTCCAGCATCCAGGATCGCCAGAAACCAAGAAGGCTGGCACATCCAGATCTCGTGTCTTAAGGGCTCCTGTCTCAGTCCCGACCCAGGGGTGCATCATAGGTAGGCATGGCAGTTATCAGAAACCTCACTAAGGGTAGTACATCCAGGTCAAAGCTGGAACAGCTACCTACTACACAAGACATTTGGAGAATTCATTATAATCAAATAAGTAAAGTTTATGTTAATAACCCTTCACCTCATCACATGGATTTGATGTACAAATTTAGCAAGGTAGCAGTACAAAATATTTGAAAGTTATGGTTCTTCCCTCAAATCTTCATTTCTCCCATCTTGACATTGAAAACAGAGCAGAGGCTACACCTGATCATTGCAACATGTGACAATGTGATAGTGAAATTGAATTTGTTTTTCTTTTTATTTTTTTTAATCAGCTCAAGTAAATTGCCTTAAAGTTATTTTCCCTAATTCTATGATTTGTAGGGAAGATACTTAAGATGAGTGTTTAGAATTGTATTAACATATTGGTACCATTTCTGAAAAACTTTGTTATGGGCATAAGGGTTATTAGCTAGAAGTTACACTAGTAAGCAAAACCAATGTAAATTTATTTTAACTTGGAAAAATGACAACTTCAGAAGAATAAGTAAAGCTCTGTTAATAAAGTCTTTCTGATTTTTTAAAGACTAAACGGATTTTTCTTAAAATTGAGTAAAGGATATATAAAAATTGGTGATTTGAAACAGAGTAAGAAGTTTTGGTATTCATGCTGAGATTAGGAATTTTAATGAGACAATGGACCTCGAGGACTACAAACTACTGTTTTGTTAACTTGTTGTGTTTTGGTATTCTAACACACATAGTTATAAAATATTTTTAGTTCACTACTAATCTTCATAATTTATATGCCATAAGGTTAGTAAATCTCTTAAAGATAAATCTCTTAAAGGTTGAAGTTAATCTTAGGAATCAGTGAGGGGTTGGTGTAACATCCACGTGATGTCTACCTGACCAGAAGGTAGGATGGGGAGTGGAGGAAGAAGGCCTTTGAGAGATTCTGTAGCAACAGCCAAGCGTGTCCTCTCTAGGTGACACGACACTTCTGAAAAATGCCTGCGCTGATCCTAAGTGGACACGGGTTCTGTTTGCTATGTTTCAAGCTTCCTAAGTAGGTCTTTCTGTGCTGCTCCATGAGGCAATGCTGCATGGAGTAGGAAGAAGACTGGAGAAACAACAGAGTGGAAATGAAGGAGAAGGATAATGACAACATATAAAGTAATGTACCAGAATTTGTTGCAGCAGATACAGGAAGGGTTTTTTTTTCTTAATGTCATTTTTTAGTGTAGTATTATTCAGAACTTAATTCATTCATGAGTTATGAATTATTTTTGTTTTAAAAGCTTTAAAAATCTAAAATCTAATAAACAATGCGTTTGCACAACACAGCATAATTTTAAATACACTCTAATGAAGGCAACGTTTCTTTCTCTTTTTTTGCTGTTTCTCTTCTCTGCCCCTTTTCCTCTCTTTAATTGTTATCTAGCTGTTTGTCTTTCTTCCTATCATCTATCTGTGTATCTATCATCTGTTTACGTGTCTATCACCTATCTATCTATTTATCTATCTATCTATCTATCTATCTATCTATCTATCATCCATCTACCTGACATCAGTCATTTCTCACCAGAAAATGAGCTAGAATTGATTTTTCAGTACAAACTGTTCTCAAGCACATTATGGGCATATTCTATTTTTTGCCCCAGGAGATTAGTCTAAACATAAATTCAGAATATATTAATTAATCAAACTGATTAGTGAAATAAAAACACGAGAACTGATGCTGATTCTTACATGTTTGATAAAAACCCCATTGACTAGATAAGCAGAACAGCCCTGTGATCCCATAAAAGGGATGCTGATGTAAAATGAGGATATTTTCATTACAACTATATGCAAATGCACACAGAAAATTCAAAAGCAAGTGTAAACCCCAATCTCAATCCATTGAAAATATTTAACTACCTTCAGTTAAATAAATATCAACTACTGGTGATAATTGTCGCATCACCAATTCCAAAATATTATAGTATTAAGTGACTAACAGATTGATTAAGCAGAAATACTTTCTCAGTCAGCCCTTCTGTTAGTGAACATTCTGAGGCAATTTCTGTGGAAATCTATGTGGGAAAAGAGATAAGCATTGTAAAGGAGACTGAATAGCCAGAGTTCTGAAATTGAAATCAGCTTGACACTTAACATATGTTTTGTGTATGTAATGTATTTATGTATGTGTGCATATATATACATGCATATAACATCATATATAATCATACACACAAGATTTGTTCATTAAAAAGTCCTTTACTAATTAAGATTACTAACAGTGTGATTATTCACATTTCCCAAATGTTGTTATGTAATATAATTTCCAATCAAAATATTTTACAAGGCCTTTTGAAAAATGGTTTACACAGATTCTGGTAGTAAAGCATCTTGACATAGTGGATAAACTTATCAGGCTGATGAGATTGCTCAGTGGTTAAGAGTTTAGAGTCCTCTTCCAGAGCACCTAAGTTTTGTTCCTAGCAATCATGTAAGGCAGATCACAAACACTTGTGATTCCAGCTCCAAAGACTCTGATGCCTCTTGCCTCCACAGGCACTGCACACATGTACACACAGACATATTTTTAAAAAAAATCTTAAAAAGTAAATATCAAGCTATTAAAGCCAATTACAATTATGTGAAGGACACTGCAGTCAGTTAGAAGGGGATGTCGCTGGTTCATGATAGAGCATTTTCAACCTCATTAAGGGAAGAATTATGATGGTATAGAATTAATAATACATATTTAAATCATGTATAAATGTTAATTGGCCCCTCTCAGAGGTGAGAGAGCACTAATGCATTATATCAAACATTAAGAAAATGAAATGATAGAATTGGTCATTGTTCATATTTTTCTCTTAGGAAATAAGTTGAATGGAAATAATACATAAAAGCAGAGTGACATGGAGTTATTTCATTAGATAAATGCAAAGAAAATGCATGATTATAACACCAACATTGTGTACCCCTCGCTGACACTCAATTGTCGGATACCTTTTCTTTTCCTCTAAAGGCATCAAAACCTGAAAGATAAATGCCTCCTGAGGAGGACCTAAGCACACAAAAGATCTTGTAAAAAAACAATAATTCTAGATCAAATTCTGTATTCAGCTGCTAAATATACAGAATAGAGAACAACATGCAACTTCCCAAGAGTATGCATCAAAAATATCAGCACTTTGTCTATTACCTACTAAGGATCTAAAATGCTCATGAGTTACACAGGTACATCTGTTCTTAGTTCTATTTTTCCAGTTAGAAGCATTTCATTCAATATAACCTAAGCACATCTAATGTCAGGTAGATTGTCTCACCTTTAGTTTTCTTCAGAGTTGTCTAGGTTCTTCCTTACTCTCCCTTATTAATACATTTTGCTTATATTGTCATTTGAAGAGTTAACTAGAATCATACTTAAATATATTTAACTTTTTAAAAATCATAGTACATTATAATACATATTTTCTTTCTTTTAAGATTGTAATATGACATTTCTCTCTCACTTGTTCTCCCTTCAAACCCTCTCTCCTGCCATTCTTCTTCAAATTCATGGCCTTTTTTTCACTGACATTTCGTGTGTGTGTGTGTGTGTGTGTGTGTGTGTGTGTGTGTGTGTGTGTGTGTGATATAAATATATATATATATATATGCATATATAGGTGTACATGTGTATTACTAAATATAACCTATATTTTAATCCATATAGTGTTACTTATATTGATAAATTTTAAAGTATATTTTATTTTTATTGTTGCCTTCATTAGGTTGGTTAAAAATGTAAGAATATTCAGAATGGTCTTGCCTTTTCTGTTAGAATTAATTTTGTTTTATTGGTAGAGTACAAATTAAATGATTCAAAAGCTTAATTTTCAAAATGTTTCTTTTGTCAAGAACCACCAATCTTGACGAACTTTTTATTAAATTAGTTCTGACAATTATTCTATTACTTTAAGTGTACATGTATGCTCCTTTTTGTGGACCTGTGAATTAATGAGGAGGACTGTTGTTGATGTTCGATGTTTTCCTCAACAGATCACTACCTTCATTTGTGAGACAAGATCTCTCACTGAACTGGAAACTCACCAACTGACCTATGCTGACTGACAAATGAACTTCAGATATCAGCCTGTCTCCTTCTTCCCTCTAGATTTCCAGGGCTTGAATGACAGCACATGCTGACATACATGTTTTTGTTTTGGGTATTGTTTGGTTTGGTTTTGCATAGGTTATAGGTAACTGGACTCTGCTCCTTAACATTTTACCTGCAGAGCTATCTCCTTGATCCCCTCCTTCATTGTACTGAGAAAGGATGGGACTCTTTAGGGAAGCAAGTCAAATAAATATAGACAGTGGGAGGAAGGGGAAGAGGAATAGCAGGATACAGTGATCTTATCCAGGAAATGGGCAAAGGAGGGTGCCTTTAGGGAGACAGAGGGAGGTAAATGCAGATGTAGAAGGTGGATAAAATAACATTAATAATGTCTGACAATCCACAAGGAATCATACTATTGATTATTTACCTTACAAAACCAATAATACAGACAAAACCGTGTATAAAGATACAGAGTCTTAGTGAACTTTTAAACACCTGAACTCCTTTTTTTTTGACAGTTGTAATGTCTTTTATTCATGTCTTCCAAAAACAAAATCTGCTATATTCTGTTACCACTCTATATAGATCCAGTTTCTGAATCCTTTATCCTTTACCCAAGTTTCTATTTGTTTTCTAATTTGGAGGACGCCCAACCCCATACTCCTGAATAAAGACTCCATGAACCTAAGAGAGCACCCAGGGAAAACCCCACTAGAAAATGAAAACATATGAAATGTTTTTGAACATTTTGAAACTTAGGAAGAGAAGAAAAAGCTTCCAACCTGTATAAGACAGTTGAGAACCTTAATCAAAACCGTTTTTTTCCCTTCTCTTGTTCTCTTTCTTCTGTTTGTTACTTATTTTTTTAAGATTTATATTTTATTATTATTAAGAGATTTTCTATTCATTTTACATACCAATCACAGATTCCTCTCTCCTCCCTCCTCCCACCCCCCAGCCTCCAAGGCAAGGTCTCCCTGGGGAGTCAGCAGAGTCTGGTATATTCAGTTGAGGCAGGTCCAAGCTCCTCCTCCCTGCACCAAGGCTGAGCAAAGTGTCTCAGCATAGTCACTAGGTTCCAAAAAGCCAGCTCATGCACTAGGGATGTGTTCCATTCCCACTGCCTGGGGGACCCCTAAACAGTTCAAGCTAAACAGCTGACTCGCTATTCAGAGGACCTAGTCCAATACTGTGGGGGCTCCTCAGCTATTGGTCCACAATTCATGTCTTTCCACTAGTTTGGCTGGTCATCTCTGTACATTTTTCCATCATGATTTCGATGTCCCTTGCTCATAGAATCTCTTCTCTCTCTCTCTCTCTCTCTCTCTCTCTCTCTCTCTCTCTCTCTCTCTCTCTCTCTCTCTCTCTCTCTCTCAGAGTCTCTCTCTCTCATTGATTAGACTCCTGGAACTTGGCCTTGCACTCAGCTGTGGATCCCTGCATCTGCTTCCATCAGTCACTGGATGAGGGCTCTATGATGATAGTTAGGGTATTTAGCCATCTGATCACCAGAGTAAGCCAGTTCAGGCACCCTCTTGACTATTGCCAGTAGTTTAAGGTGGAGTCATCCTTGTGGATTCTTGGTAACTTTCCTAGCACCCTGTTTCTCCCTATTCCCATGATGTCTTCATTTATCATGGTATCTCTTTCCTTGCTCTCCCACTCTGCCCCTGTTCCAGCTCGAACATTCTGTTCCCCTATGTTCTCATCCCCCAATCTCTTCTCCTCCATTACTCCCCTCATCCCCAGTTTGCTCATGTAGATCTCATCTATTTCTCTTTCGCTGGGTGATCCATGTGTCCTTCCTAGGCTCCTCCCTGCTAGCTAGCCTCCCTGGAGCTGTGGGTTGCAGTCTGGTTATCCTTTGCTTTACATCTAGTATCCACTTACGTACTTATGAGTGAGTACATACCATGTTTGTCCTTCTGAGTCTGGGTTACCTCACTCAAGGTGATATTTTCTAGTTCCTACCATTTGCCTGCAAATTTCATGATGTCATTGTTTTTGACTGCTGAAGAATACTCCACTGTGTATATGCACCACATTTCCTTAATCCATTTTTCAGTTAAGGGGCATCTAGGTTGTTTCCAGGTTCTAGCTATTACAAATAATGCTGCTATAAACATAGTTGAGCATGTGTCCTTGTGGTATGATTGAGCATTCCTTGGGTATGTGCCCAGGAGTGGTATAGCTGGGTCTTGAGAAAGACTGATTCTCAATTTTCTGAGAAACCACCATACTGATTTCCAAAGTGGCTGTACAAGTTTACACTAACATCAACAGTGGAGGAGAGTTCCCCTTGCTCCACATCCTCTCCAACATAAGCTGTCTGCAGTGTTTTTGATCTTAGCCATTCTGGCAGGTGTAAAGTGGTATCTCAGAGTCATTTTGATTTGGATTTCCCTGATGACTAAGGATATTGAGCAATTCCTTAAATGTCTTTCAGCCATTTGAGATTCTTCAGTTGAGAATTCTCTATTTAGCTCTGTAGCCCATTTTTTAATTGGATTGTTAGATATTTTGATGTCTAGTTTCTTGAGTTCTTTATATATTCTGGAGATCAGCCCTCTGTCAGATATAGGATTGGCGAAGATCTTTCCCCTTTTTGTAAGTTGTCGTTTTGTCTTATTTACTGTGTCCTTTGCACTACAAAAGCTTCTCAGTTTCAAGAGGTCCCATTTATTAATTATCGCTCTCAGTGTCTGTTACTGGTTTTATATTTAGGAAGTGATCTTCTGTGTCAATGCATTCAAAACTACTTCCTACTTTCTCTTCTATCAGGTTCAGAGTAATTGGATTTATGAGGTCTTTGATCCACTTGGACTTGAGTTTTGTGCATCGCAACTGATATGGATCTATTTGCAATCTTCTGCATGTTGACATCCAGTTGTGCCAGCACCATTTGTTGAAGATGCTTTCTGTTTTCCATTGTACAGTTTTGGCTTCTTTGTCAAAAATCAGTTTTTCATACTTGTGCTGATTAATGTCAGAGTCTTCAGTTTCATTCGGTTGGTCCGCATGTCAGTTTTTATGCTAGTACCAAGCTGTTTTTACTACTATAACTCTATAGTAGAGCTTGAAGTCAGGGATCTTGATGACTCCAGAGGTTGCTTTATTGTACAGGATTCTTTTAGCTATCCTGCGTTTTTGTTTTTCCATATGAAGTTGAGTATTGTTCTTTCCAAGTCTGTGAAGAATTATGTTGTGATTTTGATAGGGATTGCATTGAATCTGTAGATTGCTTTTGGTAAGATTGCCATTTTTGCTATGTTAATCCTACCTATTCATGAGCATGGGAGATCTTTCCATTTTCTGATGTCTTCTTCAATTTGTTTCTTCAGAGACTTAAAGTTCTTATCCTACAGGCCCTTCACTTGCTTAGAGTTACTCCAAGGTATTTTATATTATTTGTGGCTATTGTAAAGGGTGATATTTCTCTGGTTTCTTTCTCAGCCCTTTTATTATTTGTATATATGAGGGCTACTGATTTTTTTTTAGTTAATCCTGTATCCTGCCACATTACTGAAGGAGTTTATCAGATGTAGTAGTTCCCTGGTAGAATTTTTTGGGTCAATTATGTACAATATCATATCATCTCCAAATAATGAAAACTTGACTTCTTCCTTCAAAATTCTATCCCTTTGATCTCCTTTTGTTGTCTTATTGCTCTAGCTAGAACTTCAGGTAGTGTGTTGAATAAATATGGGGAGACAGAATTGTCTTGTTCCTGATTTTAGTGGTACCGTTTTGAGTTTCTCTCCATTTAATTAGATGTTGACTGTTGGCTTCCTGTAAATTGCCTTTATTACGTTTAGGTATGTTCTTTGTATTCCTGATCTCTTTAGGACCTTTATCATGAAGGGGTTTTGGATTTTGTCAAAGGCTTTTTCAGCATCTAATGAGATGATCATGTGGTTTATTTTTCTTTCAGTTTGTTTATATGGTGTTTTACATTGATAGATTTTCGTATGTTGAACCATCCTTGCATCCCTGGGATGAAGCCTACTTGGTCATGGTGGATAATTTTTTTTATGTGTTCTTGGATTTGGTTTGCCAATATTTTATTGAATATTTTTACATCATGTTCATGAGGGAGATTGGTCTGTAATTCTCTTTCTTTGTTGCATCTTTGTGTGATTTGGGTATCAGGGTAACTGTGGCCTCATAAAAAGAGTTTGGTAATGTTCCTTCTGTTCCTATCATGTGGAACAATTTGAAGAGTATTGGAATTAACTCTTCCTTGAAAATCTGGTAGAATTCTGTGCTGAAATGATCTGTTTCTGGGCTTTTTTGGTTGGGAGATTTTTAGTGACTGTTTCTATTTCCTTAGGGGTTATTGGTCTATTTAGTTTATCTGGTCTTCATTTAACTTTGGAATGTGGTACTTATCCAGAAAATTGTCCATTTCTTTCAGATTTTCCAATTTTGTGGAGTACAGGTTTTTGAAGTATGACCTGATGATTCTCTGGATTTCCTCATTGTCTATTGTTATGCCTTTTCATTTCTGATTTTGTTAATTTGGAGCTTTATCTCTGTCTTTTGGTTAATTTGGATAAGGGCTTGTCTGTCTTGTTCTTTTTTTTCAAAGAACCAACTCTTTGTTTCATTGATTCTTTGTATTGTTCTCTTTGTTTCTATTTCATTGATTTGTGCCCTCAATTTGATTATTTCCTGCCATCTATTCCTCCTGGGTGAGATTGCTTGATTTTGTTCAGAGCTTTCAGGTGTGCTGTTAAGTCACTAGTGTGAGATTTTTCCATCTTCTTTATGTGGTCATTTAGTGCTATGAATTTTCCTCTTAGCACTGCTTTCATCGTGTCCCTTAAGTTTGGGTGTGTTGTGCATTCATTATCATTGAATTCTAGGAAGTCTTTAATTTCTTTCTTTATTTCTTCCTTGACCCATTGGTGATTCATTTGGGCATTATTCAGTTTCCATGAGACTGTAGGCTTTCTGTAATTTTGTTGCTGTTGAAATCTAACTTTAAGGCATGGTGGTCCGATAAAATACAGGAGGTTATTCCAATTTTTTTTTTGTATCTTTTGAGTTTTGCCTTGTGACTGAGCTTGTGGCAAATTTTAGAGAAGGTTCCATGGAGTGCTGAGAAGAGATATAGTCTTTTGTGTTAGGGTAGAATGTTCTGTAGATATCTATTAAGTCCATTTGAGTCATAACTTCTGTTAGGTCCCTTATTTCTCTGTTAAGTTTCAGTCTGGCAGATCTATCCAGTGGTGAGAATGGCTTGTTGAAATCTCCCACTACTAGTGTGCAGAATTTGATGTGCAATTTAAGCTTTACTAATTACTAATGTTTCTTTTACAAATGTGAGTGCCCTTGTATTTGGGGCATAAATGTTCAGAATGGAGACTTCATCTTGGTGGATTTTCCCTGTGATAAATATGTAATGTCCTTCCCAATCTCTTTCGATTGATTTTAATTTGAAGTCTAATTTGTTAGCTATTAGGATGGCTACACCAGCTTGCTTTTTAAGTCTATTTGATTGTAAAGTCTTTCCCCAGCTTTTGACTGTAAGGTAGTGTCTGTCTTTGAAGTTGAGGTGTGTTTCTTATATGCAGCTGAAGATGGATCCTGTTGTGGTATCCATTCTGTTAGCCTGTATCTTTTTATAGGTGAATTGAAACCATTGATATTAATGGATATTAATGACCAGTGATTGTTAATTCCTGTTATTTTTTGGTAGTAGTGTTGTGTGTTTCTCTTCTTTGGTATTTGTTGGTGTGAGAGTATCTATTGCCTATGTTTTTGTGGGTGTATCTAATATCCTTAGGTTGGATTTTTCCTTCTGGTGCTTTCTGTAGGGCTGAATTTGTGGACAGGCATTGTTTAAATCTTGTTTTGATATGGAATATTTTGTTTACTTAGTCTATGGTGATTGAGAGTTTTGCTGGATATAATAGTCTGGGTTGGCATCCTTGATCTCTTAGTGTCTGCATAACATCTGCCCAGGACCTTCTGGCTTTCAAAGTCTCCACTGAGAAGTCAGGTGTTATTCTTATGTGTCTGCCTTTATATGTTACTTGGCCTTTTTCCTTTGCAGCTCTTAATATTTTGTTTCTTTATTCTGTGTGTTTAGTGGTTTGATTATTATGTAGCAAGTGTACTATTTTTTGGATTCAGTCTATTTGGTGTTCTGTAAGCTTCTTGTCTTCATAGGCATTTCTTTTTTTAGGTTGGGAAATTTTCTTCTATGATTTTGTTGAATATATTTTCTGTGCCTTTGAGTTGGTATTCTTCTCCTTCTTCTATCCCTATTATTCTTAGGTTTGGTCTTTTCATGGTGTCCCAAATTTCCTGGCCATTTTGTATTATGACTTTTTTGGCTTTAGTGTTTTCTTTGACTGATGAATCTATTTCCTCTGTCGTATCTTCAACACCTGAGATTCTCTCTTCCATCTCTTGCATGCTGTTGGTGTTATGCTTGCATCTGTAGCTCCTGTTTGTTTCCTCAGATTTTTCATTTCCATCATCGCCTCAGTTTGTGTCTTTTTTATTGCCTCTATTTCAGTTTTCAAATCTTGGACTCTTTCCTTCACCTGTTTAATTGTTTTTTCTTGGCTTTCTTATGGGATTTAGTGATTTCTTCCCATTTTTGTTTGTCTTCTCCTCAATATCTTTATTGATTTCTTCCATTTTTTGTTTGTTTTTTCTTCTATTTTTTAAGGAAATTTTTCATTTCCTCTTTAAAGGCCTCTATCATCTTCTTAAAGTAATTTTTAGGATCAATTTCTTCTGCTTCTTCTGTCTTGGGATGTTCAAGTCTTGCTGATGTAGAACCACTAGGTTCTGATGGTGCCATATTGGTCTTTATGTTGTTGACTGTATCTTTGCACTGGTGTCTACCTATCTCTTGCCCCATTCCGTGCAAATGGTGTCTGTGTGTGAGAGAGCCTCTCTTGGTTAGATTGGTACTCTTAGTCTAATGGGAGCTCTTGGTTTAATCTGGGCTCTTGGTCGAATTGATACTGATAGATTCTGTGTTTCAGGGAGCAGCTCTTAGTCCAATGGGCACTAGTGGGCTCTGTCTCAGGGAGCAGCTATTCCCAATTGGAGCAGAGCGGGCTTATGACTCCAGTGGTCCAGTGTCACAGGTGATGGTTTTCTTGGCTAGGGCGTGGGGGAAGAGGCAGCTGTTTGGTCCCTGGGGCTCCAATGGCTGTGGGAAGAAGCATGGCATATGCCCCTGGGGCCTAGGGGCTAGGGACCTGGTCTGCCCAGTCTGGAGATGGGGCCTTACCTGTTCCCAATCGGTGCTGGGTGTGCTTATGACTCCTGTGTTCACTGGTGTCACAGGGAGCTGTTTTCTTGGCAAGGGAGCAGGAGAAGAGGCAGCTGACCTGGACTCCTTCTAAGAGCCAAAGACCACCTAACAAAAATCCAAATACCAGACATGAGAAGTTCTCTTTTGAGTTGTTGGCAGGGGTGGCACAAGTGATTCCCCGAACATACAGCCTGTTGTTGTTGCTTTTGGTTATCACCCCCCATCCCAGAGGTGGAAATTAAATGCCTGTTGCAGAAGACACCACAAATTTCAGAAACCGTGCCCAGAAATCCCTGAGCTGGAACTGATATGAGTGTTCTTCCTTGAGAATTAGCATTTGTGGTTCCAAAAGGAACCATGCAAGTTGCCAAAAGAGATGCAGACAACAATTCTACCCGGCTATGGTGCCTATGAACCACATCAAAGATGAGCACAGCACAGTAACTCTAAGTGTGGAGTAGTGGTGTGCATACCTTGGTAAAGGAACAACTCTCTAATTGGACTTAAGACCTGCTCGGCAAGAGGGAAACCGTGACTGGGCTCAGAAACCTAACTAGCAACTTAGTGTTAGTGAAGTCATGGTTATTGGAGGAGAATCTACAACCACTAATTTACTAAACCAGCATAATTCCCAACAAACAATTTACAAACATTTGTCCTTATCCCCACGGAAAAGTGTAGTTCTCTTTCCTTATCATTTTTCAACAGACAGAGTCCACTACAGAAAGCCATAGCCAAACCAAATGCAGAATTTTGGAGCACAGTACCAGTGAATACATCTTCAAAGTTTTCGCTTCATCTTTTTTAAGACTTTTATCTTCTATCTATTCTGTTACTTTACATTTTTTATTTCTCATCAAAGTTTTAATGCAATAATTTCTGCAGGTTTATTGCTTATAACAGAGAGGCAGGAGAGAGGATGACTAAAAACTTTTCAACAGTGATATATCAATTATTATATTACTGTAATTTTTTATAGTTTTTAACTTTCTCTGATTTTAAAGCAAATGCTTCTTTTTTATCTATTACTATTTTTGGACACTCTCTATTTTTATTGGATTTCCAATATTATTCCTTTTGGATTCCTTCTTAGTTGATCAGATTGTATTAATTAAAATATTTCCACATCAATTTGTCCATATTTTGAGTTTTTTTTATATTGAGGGAAAAATGAGCTATAATTCATTCTGTATTTGCAATTTCTTTTGGTATAATAGAGCTAATAAATTAATTGGTTGATAGATCATCATAAGGAAAATGGGATTGATTCAGAACTGTAAAATTATAAAATAATAATGATAAATAATGAACTGTCCTTTTAAAAATAGAATCTTGTTGAACAGTTGCTATTTAAGTCTTTCTTAAGGTTTTTATACAATGTGCCATTGACAATAATGGTGTTCTTATTCTGTCTCTGTCTGTCTCTATCATTTCTGTTTGTGTTTCTCCCCTGTGTGAAGGATTAACTTTATCAGAAGCGTCTACTCTGATTTATTTCTGTCCATTCCACAGGAAAGTATGCAAATAAAGAACCAACTCAGTGCTCTGCCCATCTTTGTACACCATAACACATGCACTCTGGTAATTATGCTCACTTTTGCAGCAATGGTGTTGTGTGTACTTCACCTTTCCCACAGAGAGCTGGGTTGCTAGGCAACCCCTCAAACCTGCACATGTGTGTGAATTTGCACAGACCAATCATAGAAGGATAGATATGAAGAGGTAAAGGAATGTCGCATGAAGTCATTTAGGTATGTGTTCTGTTTGTCGGGTAGGAATTTTCTGGGATCCTGAATCACTGAGTTTTGTAGGTGAAGGTGTGTGGGCTGGATATATATGCTCATTACATACCACTCTTGATGTTTGCCTTATGGGGGTGTGTTCTAATTGAGAAGGGCAATAAGAATGTTTTCAATTTGTAAAGTCTATTACATACAACCATTTGCTGATGTGAAAGGGCGTAATTATTCGAAGGGATGGCCATTCTTAAGTTACAATGTGAGGAACCAGAAATGCAAATGGAAGTGATGGTGTGTGGAAGCCAATGGATATTCTTAGGTCATTGTAATCACATTAAATTCTGGGAAAAATGGTAAATAACACCGTGTATTATTACAATAAGTTGCAAATTCACTTTCAGTAGCATAAATAGGGCAGATTGTGTTGCTTCTTTTATAAATACAGTATCCTTTAAGACACAAGGAATCTTCTAATACTTTTTCTGTTTGGATATTCTTTTACTTAAGAGTATAAACCAAAAACTCCTTTCCATGAATCTTATAAAAGTGGATTCTCTGCTTTTCAAGGAGAAAGTCTATATTTTACTTTTATACTGTGTAATTGTTTTTATTATTTTCACCTAACAGTAAGCTTGATCTGTTTGATCCTGTATCTATTGAACTAATACCACTGAATAAAGGAGTGAGTTTGTGTGTATTGCTAAGCTGCTTGTTTTATTATAGCCAAAACATTCATTCCCCCCAACCATGTTAACCCTGAGAAAATGTCTAAGTTGCTGTATTATCCTTCAGGCAAAGGCATTGGTGAGCCAATTTACTACAAATAGAAGCCTTCAGAAAGTCAAACTCTGAGCTGCCTGAAGGAACACACTTATTGAGGTAATTGAAAACAATTTCAGAAACAACTACTTGAAGTAAATCCTATCACTTCAGTGCCTCAAAATTGAGGAAGAATTCTAAGTTTGCTTGTGGAAAACAAGTAGAATATATGAATACAGCCATTTTCTCCATGTCACTATATTGCTAACAGCAAAATACAAAATCTTTACTGTTTATTTAGAGTCTCTTATCTTTCTTTTCTTTTCTTTCTTTTTTTTTTTTTTTTGGTTAATGATTGTTATTACTTCTACCAAACTAAGAACAGAGTGATAACTTACACAATTCTTGTATGATATTCTGAGGTGCATCCTATTATATAATGCTTTTTTCTCTTCTCTCTTCTTTTTGTCTATTAGAAGAGGTTAAGATATGTCATACTGTTAAACAAAGTAACACAATTTACTTTCTCAGTCCTTTTTTAAATACTAATCTTCATCTTTCATATTCATACTTGTCTGAAAAGACAGCTGTCTGAGGCCGTGAATCCACTGCCATGATACTGGAGAAGATAGAACAAGCAAACTAAAGGATGGTGGAGGTTTTGTTCTCTCTGATGATGCACCTGAATCACTTGCCTTGAGATTTTTAAAAGTCATTTTTGTACTGCTTTCAAAAAGGTGTTTTGTCATAGAGTGTGGCTTTGAATTGCATTGAAATTAAATGCCTTATATCTGCACACATAAAGCCTTGAGCATAGTTTTATTTATTGTTGAAGTATTGACTATACATCCAAAGAGCTGTAACCCTGAATCTGAAACTTCTTGAAGTATACTGAGAGATTGTCAACTCTGAACTTTCCAATTTTGATTTCTTATTTTAATGTCTCCATTCCTTGAGCGACACACCACTTCCATTCTCATTTCATTGTAGAGCCAGCAAATAAAAATCAATACGATGGTCTGCTCGGTGCTCTCAACTAGTGTTAAGAAGAAAAGTTGGTTTTACGTCTTAATAATATTGGGGAATTTTCACTGTAACTCAAAAAAGTGTTTCATGTGATATTTTTCATGCTAAAAGAAGTAGTTACTCTTTGTGGCTGCAGTTTATTTTTAATTTTTGGAGCCGAGGTTCCCAAAGTAATTTTCTTCTAAATAATAAAATAAACACCTGGTCTCAAAATAGTATTACAGCCAATGAGCATATGCACATTTCACTAGCACAAGGCAGGGATAGTGTTTGTGTGCCTACTGGGTGACACTGCAATTTTTTAAACATATAAAGGAGATCAGAGGACTTCTGTTGAAAGGAGATAAGACAAAGTTGTATTGGTAGGAGGCAATAAATGAAAGTGGTGAGCAAAACCAAGAATTTCCATTTAAAGTGAAAAATATTGGACACAGGAAGTCACAAAGGTTATGAGAGAACTGCTGAACAGTGTGGTAAAACCGACGGCAAACTCTGCAGAATACTAGCAAGCAACACACATTCAAGTGGCTCCCCACTGGGAAAAGGAAACAAATGCTTCATCTAAACTAAACCGGGCATCAGTGGGGAAACATATTTGCAGTTCAGACTGGAGGACAAGCCCATAGTCCTCACATGTCTCAAATCAAGACAGGGTCTGGTGAAACAGTTACTGCTCTAATGTGGGTTAGCCGTGGTAAGGAGGTCTGGTTGTCATCACTATGTCTCAGAAGGATGTGGCTGGGCACATTCTTGGGAGGAAACTATTGTTTAAGGCTCAGCTGTATTAGTGCATGATAAAGGGGACAATTTTAACTCATGAAACCTCAGTTATTTCACACAGGACCATAAGTGGGAAATGGCTTTTTGAGGAGGCTGGATGGATCAAGGGAAGGCTGAATGCAGAGATGTTGAAGAGCTTGGGCAGCTGAAGGTTCCATCTGTGAAAGTATCTGTAGCCAGTAGACCACAAAACACAGAAATGAGCCCTGTAATAACAGATCTCAATGTTCCTCCTACTTCCCCCACATCCTAACTCAAGACACACACTTTGTTTTAGACGTTTGCCACCCCAAGGTATGCAGAGTGAGAAACTTGTGGAGTGAGACTCTACCTGGCACATGGGCTCTATAACTCTAGGTGGTCAAAAGTGGCTTCTGATACACAAAGAAGGTAGCTTTGAAGTGATTAGAGCAATATTCACCAACTAAACTGTAAGCAACGTGGTCTCAGCACATTTGGACAGGATAAAATAAGCAGAAATACTGGTAATGAAAAACTCAATGAATCAAACAAAAGACATAGTAGAAAGCAGTACAAATAAACTAGGCATTTCAGATGAAAGATATCAATGATACATGGTAGAATCAAAGAAATATTATTATCAGATATTAATAAAGAAAAACGAGCATGAACACAACTCCAAAAGTACTAGTGTATGACCAAGAAGAAAAATTTAAGAATTTACAATATCAGAAGAAGCTGAGATTAAAATTAGAGGCAAAATAACTATCTAATGTAATTACGATATATAGATTTCCAAATCTAGGGAAAAATATGGGAGTGCAAGCACAAGAGGCATGTGGAACCTCAAATACACATGACCAGATTAGCTTCTCCATGACACATAGTAGTCAGAATCCCGAAACTACAAAATAAAATATATTAATCATTAACAAATAACTCCAGTTGACTCACAAAAGAAAATACATCAGAATATCAACCCTTTTAACATTGACCTTAAATGCTAGAAAAGCATGACCTTTGAAAATAAATAATTGCTAGAAAAAATTGATATAACCAACAAAGCTATCTTTTAATATTGAAAACCAATGAACATTTTCAACACAAGTATACAGTAGAGCAATTTCGAACAGCAAGCCAATAGAACACACTAAAGGGACTCTGGTAAAATGGAGTAAGACAGTTCAAATTATGAGAGCTCAGGAAAGAATAAATTGACTGAGAAAAATAGATGAATACAGGTAGACAAGAAATAATCACTTATGGCCGACTTAGTAAGCCAAAAATCCTCCTATGACTATGGAAGATGAGAAGAACACTATTGGTACAGTCAACCAGAAAAAACAAAACAAAACCCAATAGCCAATAACTAGAACCTGTAAATGTTTCTGCATAATAACACTAAACAGAAAAAATTCTAAATCGGCAATTATTGACAAAGACTGACTGAACTGGATTAAAAACCAAAGTCCAACTATGTGTGTCCCAGGAAACACACTTCAGGGGCAAGATTGCAGATGAACTGAGAATTAAAGGATGGATGTCATTATGCCAAGAAGATGGAAGCCCCCCAAAAGTTGACATAGTGGTGTGGGATGGTCTGTATGTCAAACATGTTGCTTATTGGTCAATGAATAAAACACTGATTGGCCAGTGGTCAGGCAGGAAGAAGTATAGGCGGGACAAGGAGGAGAGAATTCTGGGAAGTGGAAGGCTGAGGAGACACTGCCAGCCGCCACCATGACAAACAGCATGTGAAGATGCCGGTAAGCCACGAGCCATGTGGCAAGGTATAGACTTATAGAAATGGATTAATTTAAGATATAAGGACAGTTAGCAAGAACCCTGCCACAGCCATACAGTTTGTAAGCAATATAAGTCTCTGTGTTTACTTGGTTGGGTCTGAGCGGCTGTGGGACTGGCGGGTGAGAGAGATTTGTCCTGACTGTGGGCCAGGCAGGAAAACTCAAGCTACAACATAGCTCTTCTAATATGAGCTGAAGTAGACTCATATCCAAAATTAATCGGAAGTGATGGAGCAGCCCCTTTTTAGTAGTGTAAGTGCTAGGGATGCCTCTGGGTTAAAAAAAAAAAAGAAGGTATCAAAAGTTTTACCTATGGGAGTCCTGACCCTATCTGAACGGAGACTGAGGAAGAGTGGATGGAGGGAGGGAAGACAGGAGGTGGGGGGAGAGAATGGGAGGGAATGAGAGGAAAAGAGGAGGGAAAACTTTGGTCAGTATGTAAAATAAATAAAAAAGTTAATTAAAAAAGCTTTACTCAGTTGTGAATTCTGAAAACTGAAATGATGACCGGTATGGCAGGATATGTTCGTAGTTGCAACCATGGCATGGACGAAATGAGGGTTATCAACTGCTTTTTTACTTGATTCAAGCCTTCTCCAAAGGAAGAAGCACATACCTAGAATTCCAAATCTGACCAAGGAATAAGGAGATCACAAATCTCAGGAGTGAACCTATTACTATTATTTTTCTAGATGGACATATTATCATACTACTCTCTTAATTAATATCTCCTTGAACACAGATTAGAAAATTCCTAGACCTTATCAAAGAAATTTCTTTCTACAGTGAGGGAAAGCTAATGAAGGAACTCACAACTAGTCAAAATACAGAGAGTTCTTAGCCACAAATGAAACATCTATATGACGCCCCTCTCAAGGCTTGGACACTATGGTAGAAGTTGAAAAAAAAGTTGTAAGAGCAAGAGGTTGGTGAAGACTCTGAATAAACATTGTCTCCTGGACTTTATAGGACAGCTGTTCACATGAACTAACTTCAGCTCTGGGTATCTGCATAAGACCTTCTCAAGATCAAGCCAGTCTACATTCTAGCATGAACGGGAAAAGGCTCATGAGCTCCTTCCACTCACTAAGGAACCCCAGCATGGCTATCAGTTGGAAACCTGGAGTACACAGCACAGTCTGCAGACAGTTCAAAAGACTGGAGATATCTTTTCCAGATAACTCAGGTGGTCTGAGCCTTTTCCAGGCAGTTCAGCTAATTTTTGTTTCTTCTGGGCAACTGCATTTGTCTGAGATGGTCTTCAATAGTCCTTACTGCTTATATATGTTTGGGGGGGCAGGTAGTGAATCTGATCAGTTTCAGGGACTTGCTGAAGCCATTGAGTTATTTACTTCATAAGCTTAAGAAACATCCATGAAACGAAATGTTTCACTTAAACTTTGAACATGAGTTGTTTTACCTCTCTTCTAATATCCAGCCTTAACCAGCATCCCTCTTAGGATATACTGCTGTTTCACATCCACCACCCCTTCCAACATTTTGTGTCTAAGCAAGCTGCCATCCAAGACGGGAGTTTTAATCTCAGAAGAAACTACCACATAGCAATGAAGAAGTCAAGAAAACATTGTAAGAAATTCTTGAAGAATAAATAAAAATAGTTTTTAAATATTCAAGTACCATTTTTCATTGAACTAGCACAATCCTAAAATTTGTAGACCACAAATTCAAAGGCTATGTAAGCATCAAGAATAATGTCACTGGTATAACTATATCTAGAGAAATAAAGTAGCATAGGACTCACTCCTCAAAGCCACTTGGTTTACAGCCTCCTATTTTTCTCCCTTTAATTATTTTTATTTGTTTGAGAAATCATACAGGATTATTATATTTACATCATTTCCCTTTGTTTTCTCTCCTTGAGCTCTTTCCATGCCCCCATTCCACTCATTTTCATGACTTCTTGTATCATTATTTTAACATATATGTAGTATACATGAATACAATCTAGTGAGTACATTTTGTTTTGCCTATTTGTATATGTATTTAGGACTGGCCATAGTATATTGGATAACCTATAAGGGAGCTTAACCCTGGAGGAAACTGATTTTCCTTCTTGGCAGCTACTGATTACCTGTAGTTCTTAATCTAAGAATGAGGCCTTGTGGAAGTTGGCCCATCCAAGAGGGCTTATCAGCTGATGTTGTAATTATACAGATCTTGTTTAGGCAATCAAATTGTTGAGATTTCATGAATGTGTCATCTACCTCATATACAAAATACACGATTTTGCAGCAGAAGTCCTGGGGCTTCAGAATGAATAGCCTCATGCAGGTTGGGTATGGGGAGAAAAATATAACTTAGAGACGTCATAAGATTTTAGAGTACATTTACTCCTTTTCCCTAGTCCAATAAATCTGAGAAGTAAAAGTTAAATCCCTATAAGTTATACAAATTTACTAGAGAAGTGAATTTCCAGGATGTAGAGACTTGTTTGTGTATAGTGTATCTTTCATGTCTATATGTCTTATATCTGAAGTGGAAACCCAGAACTGGAATTCCATATATTCTCTCTAATCATGCAGATATAGAATTTCAAGACTTAGAATTATCTAGGTTAGTAATTCCAAGAAATTGTTGCATCTAATGTATAATGTGCAACTAATATACATGGGACTTGGTAGTATAGTTTATTTTAGAATTTTCATGATATAAAAATGTGTGTGTGTGTGTGTGTGTGTAGATCAAACACACATTTCAAAAATACCTTGTAATATACCTAAAATATATAAAGCCTTTATTTTTAAGTTATAAAGAGTGATTAAAAGAGGACATAGGATTAAAGAAAATTAAGATTAAACCTAGAAATATTATTTTGTTCAAAATTCCTTTTGGCACATTGAAAGATGCAGAAATGCAATCATAGGAGAGTAGGCTGAGTCAAGGCATACATGAAATTTTATCTGGACACCACAGCACATTAATAGCTTAGAAAATATATTGTCTTTTACAAGATGGTTCTATTTAAAGAATTTACAATATATAAATAAAATTAGTCTATAAAAGGTGAATAGGAAAATAAGTAATACTATGAGCCGGACAGTAGTGGTGCATGCCTTTAATCTCAGCACTTGGGAGGCAAAACCAAGCAGATCTCTTTGAGTTTGGGGCCAGCCTGGTCTATAGAGAGAGATCCAGGACAGGCACCTAAAGTATACAGAGAAAACTCTGTCTTGAAAAACAAAAACAAAAAACAAAACAAAACAAAAACCCAAAAATTTATACTTCTAGAAAATAATAAATGATTTGTGTTTGTAGTTTACTTGATGCCAATGAAAATATATTTACAGCATATTTGTAAACAGCAGCAGAAAACAATTTATGAATGCTTCACAGAAAAAAACAACAGAGTGATTGAGTTCATGGGCTTTATCATCAGACACTACAGTTGCTATCTAGCTCCACTTACTCAACAACTGAATGCCAGTAGGGAGATTACCGTAATTCTTCAATTCAGATTCTTTGCTGATTAGATAGAATGAAAATAGAATCTACTTCAGCCAGGTGCCATTATTATAGATGATCACAAAATATGATTTAATATTTTAGTTATTCTCATTTTATAAAATAAACTATAAATAAATGCAAAGGTGGAGTTGGACATGAAAAATGCATATCATTAATTACAGTTATATTGAACTTCAAGTATGTATGTGTGTATGTATGTATGTATTTGCAAAGGGGTCACATTATCTAGGTCCATTTGCCCTAGAACACTATGTGGATTAAGATGGTCTCAAACTCAGAGAGATCTACCTTACTCTGTCTTCTGAGTGTGTTTTTAACTATATAAAAAGTAATTTTACAGAAAGATTAATTTATAATTTATATTTGGTGTGTAAACACAGACATATGAGTCTGTCTATGAAAATGCCCCTTTTGCTATTTCAAGACTTTATATATTAATAAAGAGAAAAATTAACTTCCTATCAGCTAAGAAGTAAAGAAGAGAGTTGTATGCTCCAATGGTTATTGTATTCTAATGGAAAAGAAGTAATGTGATACATTGATTACAAAGAATGAAATTTAATCACAGTAAGATAGTTTGAGGACCACAAGTTTTATTCATTCATTTGCAAATAATCAATATTCAAAATAATTGCTCTCAAACTTGGATGCATGTTAGATATAATTGTATAAAACATTTATATGATTATGCATTTCCATATATATCATTATGTATGTGGATTCTATTTTTTAATTTTGATTCTGTCAATAAGGACATTGGTAACAAAAACAAATTTTTATACTTTATACTAATATTCAATGCTGGAGGATCCATTTGGGATTACAGTTTTATGGAGATATATTAAATGAGAAAAAAATACCAAAATATGTTGTAGCTATAGATGCCTTTATTTTTATGCTGTGAAAAATGCTGTAAGAAAGAGCAAGAGAAAAGGAAGCAATTTCTGTAGACTGAAACAAATCTCCTAGATGAAAAGTAAAAACTTAAGGGTAATATAGGGCAAAATGAGTTGGAACCACCCAATTACTTGCAGCCATGCTGTATGATTTAAAGATGTTCCTTTCATAGGAAATAAGAGTGCCTGCCACAGGGTGCTAGAGTTGATAATATTTGAATGATTAGATGGTAAGATAAAATGATGGCATAAAATTTTGGTGGGAACATATTTGTTGCAATGAAAATTCAGAATAATTATAACCTCAGAATTGCATTTTTATGTCTATATATTTTAGTCTTGTTTAACTTGGTTGCAGTCAATTGTTTTGAATACCCACTCATGCATGCATCATACATCCCTTTTGCTCTTGTTCATAATACCATTCTTGAAGATGAACACTTCTTATTTAGACTCTAAGTTTCAACATTCTCCACTGCTGGAATACAATGGATGAGTGAGTCTATATATGCAAGAAAAGTGAGTGTGAAAGTGAGTGGGTCAATCTTCCTCTCTTTAACAAAGAGCAAAAAACAAAACTGTGATGGATTTAGAGGAAATATTTTAGAATAAGGAGAAGATATGTTGTGCCAATGATGGAGAGGAAGGATTTATTTCCAAAAGTGATCTTCCACAGTAACCAGAAAGGACAGTTAAAAATTTACTTGATGTTTTAAAGGAGATCAGAAGGAGAACTTGAAAGAAATATAGAAAAGAAAAGGAGAACAAGAAAGTGGAGGAGAAGAGGAATAATGCACTGTTAAAATTAGAATGTAATGACACTTTTATTTTAAAGCAGCTAAATAGGATAATGAAGTATTTTTAGTATTGTTAGAAAGAAAAATTCAACATCAAAAATTTTAAAATATATGAATAAAAGTAATGAAACAAAACTCCTCAGATTTGTAAGGTAATAAGAATGATAGACAACAAACTATTTCATTTTTTAGGAACAGGAATCAGAATAATTGAAAAAAAATCATCATAGACACAATTGGGTAAAACTCTTATTCTCTGACAAATTATATAAAGTAGTTGTACTATTTAAAGAATCAAATACAATGTCCGGAGACAAACTGTTCCATGTCACTCAATTGAGTATAAAGGAAAGTTTCCAGTGATTATAGAATGACCTGACTCAATAGATTCATTGTTACATCAGACAGCTACTTTTGATCTTAGTAACACTGGGAAACTCACAATACCTTATCACATCCTCAATTACTTTCTTTACTGGTAAATGGAAATAGCTTGTTCCAGTCACACCAATAAAATAGACTGTGAAGAGCAGTCTGTGGAAATTGTTACTATACTACTTGTTTGGGTAATCTGAACAAATATTGTAGCTTTCAAAAAAGAAAATAAACCTATAGAGAAAGAGTCAAGTTGTTTTTATTTCGTATTCAACATTTATAAGAGGAAAACCAAAAGACTCAAAGTGAGCAGTGTTGGTTAATGATCAGAAATGTTGAAGAATCTTAGCATTTCTTAGATCAAGTTTAGCAGTTACCATATCAGAAACATTACAGATCTTTATGTCCTTTTCCTGGAATCTTTCATGTTTCTATAAAACGTAAGTCTTCTAGGTATTTTAATTAAGAAATACCCCAGACATTTAAAGCTAAAACCGTTCTCTTTATGTTTCATTAGATTCCAAATGAGATTATTTCCCTCAGTGGAAACTCCTGTATTATTCCTGTAGCACAGAGTAGGTTAACCTTGGTGTTCTATGTGTATATTATATGTCCATCATGAACTTATCATCCATATCATCCCATTCCATCTCTACTTTATAAGATTTGATGGGGAGATAGAACCAACATGAGTACCAAATATAAGAGACTACTTCACCTCTTACAATAGTCTCTCCAAATCATTTAGATATCTTGCTAGAGCATAATCTAGGGTACAATATCAAACTTACCTACTAGCTGCCTTGAACTTAAGTAAGGCTTGACTTTTTAACACTAAACAAATATCTATAATGTTAAAGAAAGAGAAACACAAAACCCCTAAAAATTACATGAGAAGTATCCAAGGATATACCTGATTTTATAGAAGAAAATACAAAACATCTTAATGAAAATAGAAAAAAAATAAACACCTAAATTGTGAGAAGATGAACATGTATTTGAATGTGATGACATTAATCTTTCAAGATGTCAACTAAAAATGAATTCATTGTATCAATGGGGTTCCAAAAACTGAAATTTATATATTAAGAAACTTGAAATGTAATTTAAATGGCAGAGTAATACTATTAAAAGGGGTTTGCATTGTAAAATGAAAAGTCAAATAACCAACAAGTCCTTCAAAAGGAAAAGAATAAAACTATTGGCAGTTAGTAATACATATTACAATGTTTAAAATAGTCAGGGCTACATTTGCCAAAATCATCCACGGTTCAATTAACTTAATGGCTATATTAGAATAATTCATCTATTTATGTAACTAGACGTTTACATTTCATTCATAAGCAAAATAAATTATTGCAGGAGATTAAACACAAAATAATCTACTTTCACATCTTTTGTTCACTGCAAGATCAACCAGAA
>CABHPR010122333.1:8818-24868 GCA_902168415.1 Peromyscus melanophrys
AAAAAGAAAAGATAAATGGTGAATAAAAAAAAAACAAATAAAGCTAACTTTGAGTAACAGTCCCTTCTCTCAAACTAATGCTAAATCAGGTATCTATTGTCCTTCTACACATACAGCAATCTCCACAGATGATAAAAATAAAAAAGGAGCCCAGAGAAGACAAGACAAAAATGGGTCTAAGCCAGAAGTTCTCAACCTCTTTCATAGACATCACATATCAGATATCCTGCATATCAGACATCCTACATATCAGATGTTTACATTATGATTCATAACAGCAGCAAAATTCTAGTTATGCAGTAGGAATGAAATAATCTTAGGGTTGGGGGTCACCACAATACGTATTAAACATGTATTAAAGGGTCACAGCTTTAAGAAATTGAGAACCACTGGTCTAAGCAATGGGGAGGTGCAGCACAGAGCCAGGGTCACATGGGCTATGCTGATATCTAGGTCACAGACTGATACATGGGTTGAAAGATGCTGCAACCAAAATGCAAGTCACAGGAGATGCTTGGGACCAGAAACAGTGACTGTTCTACAGCTGCTGCTGGCTCGCTCTTTCATCAGATGCCAAATGAGCAGTTAGTACCTTCTGAGGAAGGCTTTCTAAAGAAGGGGCTACAGTGCTATACACCCAACATCTAACCTGCCATCACAGAGCAGAAATGGTAGCCCATGCCTGGCCCTTTAGACAGAACCCACATGTTCAAGCATCACGGCATCTAGGCTGGCAGAGACAATCCCACCCAGCAAGCTGTGTTTAGGACAAATACTCATGTTGCCTGTCCATGTTGCTGCCATCCTCATTTGCTTGGCCTCAGGTTTCTGATTCCAAAGACTCTCCTGTGCTCCCTGCCTCTGGCTCACCTGGCCTGTTGCTCTGAGCAGCTTTGGGCTTAGTGTACTGTTACCACCACTGCCCTAGTATTCCCCACTTAGAGAAGCTCTCTGCTCCTTCTGGCTTTGGAAAACGCTCCTCTGGCTTGTGCTGACCTCAGCCCCACAAGAGGGCACATCTGAGAAGCACAGAAGCAGGAGTGTCAGAAGGAACAGAAAAAATTTACTGAGTGGTTAGTTGCATGCATGGGGGACACACGAGGATCCTAATGTATGTCACCAGTGAGGTGACGTGGCCGCCACAGGCTTAGCACGCCATCTATTTCACATGCATGGAGGATTCTTCACTGGTCTCCAGCAGACACGCCTTTATCCAGTTTAGAAGTGTCAGGAGAAGTTGCCATCCCACCCCACCCCACCCCCCTTTCCCAATCCATGTCCATGTCCCCTGTTCCAAGTGTTTCTTTGTTAGTTTGTTACATAAACAAATTAACCTTCCTCTACCCTGATACTAAATATTTCATCATTGGCTACTTTTGTGGCTTCAGACAATAATTTTTCCTATGTCTCCAACTCTGTATCTATTTTTTAAAAGGCATAAGCTTAACACCTTCTGTGCAAGGTTGCAATGGAAAGGGGGCTGCTGTGGGATGGTCTGTATGTCAAACATGTTGCTTATTGGTCAATGAATAAAACACTGATTGGCCAGTGGTCAGGCAGGAAGAAGTATAGGCGGGACAAGGAGGAGAGAATTCTGGGAAGTGGAAGGCTGAGGAGACACTGCCAGCCGCCACCATGACAAACAGCATGTGAAGACACCGGTAAGCCACAAGCCATGTGGCAAGGTATAGATTTATAGAAATGGATTAATTTAAGCTATAAGGACAGTTAGCAAGAAGCCTGCCACGGCCATACAGTTCGTAAGCAATATAAGTCTCTGTGTTTACTTGGTAGGGTCTGAGCAGCTGTGGGACTGGCGGGTGACAGAGATTTGTCCTGACTGTGGGCCAGGCAGGAAAACTCTAGCTACAGGGGGCAGTTCCAGAAAGAGCTTAAGATAGTCAATGCTTAGGGGACCCCAATGACCACCATCAGTTACCATCTTATAAATGTCTTCCAAAGTAAGCATCAGAAATCATCTTCCTACCTCCCTACCCACTTCAGTCTTCCTATAACAGCATTACCAGCTTGCCTGGAAGATTTTTATGGCCACTTCCTTCTAGACAAAGGACAGCAGGTGCCACTTGTCATAAAGCCTCTGGTCCTCATTGTCCTTCAACTTTATCCTCGGTCATTCCAAAATCTTTTATTTCATTTGGGTGTGAGCAGACTGTGTAACCACTACTTTTCCATCTGGATGCATCAAACATCTTTGACTCTCTTGTCCCCATCACTTTTTGTATCTTATGTGTCCCCTATTCCCCAAGACCCACGTTCAGGTTTGTATTTTGAGTTCCTTAACTCACCTGTGAACAACTGGGCTGTTCTCCTCCCAGATGTGCTGTTCTCCTGTAAATTCAGCTTTCTAAAGTTTCTAGAAAGAACCACACCTACATTCTTCAGGACTTTGAAGCAAAGAAAGAACTCTTATTTATATAAAAAAAATCTCAAATGTGGCCAATTTTCTAATAGCTTTCCCATGCAGTCAGCTGAGCTACGCGCTAGCTGGCTTCTAGACAAGTGTCTTTGTTTTTATAGCATATTATTTACCAACCAAGACACATGGATAAGCCCCAAGTGAAGGTTCAAGACAATATATTTGGGTTATTAGAGTGTGAGTTCTACATCAACAAATAATTGCATCTATTCATACAACTTCATAGTGTATTGATGATCCAAAGGGCTTGGGCTTCTGCTCTGACACACTTATAAAGAAGATGCAAACCCCAATTTTTAGGGTTGAGCTGGGTCATGTAGAAAGGAGAGAAAGGAGCCTCCTACCTTTAGCTGCTTAGGCCAGCAGTAGATAGGAAGAAGCAGTCACACAGCCTGATTCCTGTGGTGGCTTCCCGTTCCTCTGAATTGCATGGCATATAACTTTTTCTCCATAGCTCAATGCCTTGGGTTTTTTTCATCTGCAAAAAGGGGAGAATTACAGCACTTTATAAGATGAAGGTGTGGTTTAGATTAACACACAGGAAACGTTTGGTCTACCCCGAGTGGCCCACAAACAAGTAAAACATCACACAGACATTCCCAGGAATCTGTTGGTGAAATAAGAAACCTCGGGTTTGGTAATCACCCAAGGCTACCCTCAGTGCAGGTGGCATGGACATGGGGCATGTGCCAGTCCCCTCACCCTCCTCTGGACAGTGGGCTAGAGGACAATGTCCCTCTATTCCTACCTGTCTTAGCTAGGTTTTCTATTACTGCAATGAAACCCTATGACCAAAAGCAAGTTGGGGAGGAAAGGGCTCATTTGGCGTACACTTCCATATCACTGTTATCATTGAAAGAAGTCAGGACAGGAACTCAAACAGGGCAGGAACTGGAGGCAGGAACTGATGCAGAGACCAGGGAAAGGTATTGCTTACTGGCTTGCTCTTCATAACTTGCTCAGCTTGCTTTCTTACATGATCCAAGACTACCAGCCCAGGGATGACCCCACCCACAATGAGCTCGGCCCTCCCACATTAGTCACTAAGAAAATGCCCTACAGCTGGACCGTGTGATGGCATTTTTTTTCAATTGAGGCTCCCTCCTTTCAGATAACTCTAGCTTGTATCAAGTTGACATAAAACTAGCCAAGACAGTTGATCCTTTGTTAACTTGACACACAATCATATATTGCTAACCCACAACCTTCCGTTTTTTGTTCACCACCAAGATTATACATTAATAAAGGCATCACAATATAAAACATTTTTACAAATCTAAACCCTCCTATAGACTTACAAATTCAAACGTTTTAAAAATTGTCCCTTTAAAAATATTCAATTGGGCAGTAGTGGTGGTGCACACACTTTTAATTCCAGTACTAGAGAGGCAGAGACAGGCTGATCTCTGTAAGTTCGAGGCCAGCCTGGTCTACAGAGAGTTTCAGGACAGCCAGGGAAACACAGGGAAACTCTGTCTTGAAAAATCAAAATCCAAAAATATAAAACTCCAAAATGTCTTTTTGAAAAATAATTTGGTCTCTCAACTATGAACTCCTGGAAAATCAAAAATTAAATACTTTCTTACTTCAAGAGGGCAGAACCAAGGCACAGTCACAATCTGAACAAAGCAAAACCAAACTCCAACAGTGTAAATAACTCAGTGTCTAATGCCTGGGATTCACTCACTGTCTTCTGGACTCCTCCAAAGGGCCTAGGTCACTTCTCCAACTCTGCCCTCTGCAGCACACACAGCTCATCTTCTAGGCTGACTTGTTCCATTCCACTTTTGCTGCTATTCTTGGTGGTCATCCCATGGTACTGCCATCTCCAAAATTCTGGGGTCTTCTGTTGCAATTGGGTTGCACCAAAAATCTACCCTATGCTCACTTCATGGTGCCTAGCCTCAAAATCTCTGCATGACCTCTTCAGTCCTGGGTCTTCATCTGCCAGTGTGGTTGCACCTCCACCAATGACCTCTCCTGGCCTCTTACAGTGCCAAGCCTCAGCTGCTCTCCATGACCCCTTAATGCCTTCAATCCAGTACCACCAGGGTGACTCTTACACTTCCAAGTTCAGCTGCCAGCACGAGGTACAACCTCATCACAGCGTCTGTGTGTTGACCTTGAGTATACACGTCCCAGAAGATTTTTACACCAATGATGCCGGTCTCTTCTTAATCACCACTAATTTCTCAGCTCCAGCCAACCAGCCTTGAGTATCCTGGTAAAGCAAAGGTTTTGATTTAGTAGTTCTGGTATCTCGTGAATCACAGCTGATCCTTTAGCCTCAGCTAACCAGAACCACGGAATCTTAATTCAAAATAACAAATGGCCAGACAGAGTCTTTAAATTTTCCTCTGAAACTTCACAAGCCAGGCCTCCATCTTCTGCACTGTTCACAACATTCTTATCTTCCAAGCTCCTACAGAACAGCTCACTGAGATCTCAACACTCAACGGTTTTTCTAGCCCAAAGTTCCAAAGTTCTTCCACAATCCTCCCTAAAACAACATGGTCAGGTCTGTCATAGCAATACCCCACTATTCTGGTGCCAGTTTGTGTTAGTTAAGCTTTCTACTGCTGCAATAAAACACCATGACCAAAAGCAAGTTGGTGGGGGCAGGGAGGTGAGGGGATTATCTGGCTTACACTTCCATATTGTAGTCCATCACTGAAGGAAGTCAGGATAGGAACTCAAACAGGGCAGGATCCTGGAGGCAGGATCTGATGCAGAGGCCATAGAGGAGTGCTACTTACTGGCTTGTTCTTCATGGCTTGCACAGTTTGCCTTCTTATAGAACCCAGGACCACCAGCCCAGAGATAGCACCACCCACAATGGGCTGGGCCCTCCTCTATCAATCACTAATTAAGAAAATGCCATACAGCTGGATCTTACGAAGGCATTTTTTTCTCAACTGAGGTTCCCTACTTTCAAAAGACTTTAGCTTGTATCAAGTTGACAAGAACTAGCCAGGACCCTACACGGGCATATAAGAAGACAAACTCTTTCTCATATAGTGACTTGGAGTGAACCAAAAAGACAAGTTCACAAGGCCCATATCAGGGAGCAGAGAAACAAACTCTGTCTCTTTGGGAGGCATGGCCAAGTCATAGGGCCACACACAAGGACTTGAGTGGGAAGGAATTATGAGGATCTACAGCCTTGTAACATACCACCATAACATCATATAGTCAGACTGCAAAAGCATCATCCCCACACACTCTGGCAAGGGGACAGATGTGATGGCTAATGCCCCCAACCAGCTGAGGGCCTCTACAGCATGAGCTCACACTGAAAACAATCAACTTCTCATTGAACAACATTTAACAGACCTACAGCTATGTCCCCTCCTCTCTAGGACAGTTGCAGGGTGACCGGGACTCTAGGGAACAGCTAACAGCTTTGCCAGCAACAGAGTGAGCAGTAGACTTACTTTAATTGAGCCCACTTATCAAAAGCTTTAGTGACAAAATGCATCCAGCACTCGAGGCTCAAAGGGAGAGTTACTCAGGGGCCTGAGAAACGTGGGGCAATAAGCACAGTACGAGAAGAGCCAGCTGACTGTGGTATGTGTGGGCTGAATAAAAAGCTCCCTGATGTTGTCCACAGCCTAGTCTCTGAATCAGTCACTTTGTGTGACAAGAGGACTTGGAAGTTGTGATTAAGGATCTTGATTTAGAAGATTGAATGGGCTCCCTAGAAACACAAGGATGCTCCAAGGGAGAGGGTGTAATGTTAGCTCTAGACAGAAGTCGATGAAGTGTGGAGGGAGAGGCCCACATACAAGATTTGGAAGGTGTCATACTGCTGACTTTGAAGCTCTTAATTGGGGCGACCAGCCGAGAAATGTAGGCAGCCTCTAGAAACTAGAGGAAGTCCGGATATAGGTTGTCTTACACACCCCCGATTAGTCCTTTGAGGACTTCTGACCTTCAGAAATGTGACAGAATGTGACTGTGACATGGCTTGAACCACTAAGTTGTTGGCAACTTGTCACAGCAGCAATAAGAAAGCGAGACAGTGTCAACCAGTTCCAGGACCATTGGCACCTTTTCGGGGCTAAAATGAGACCACAGACTACAGTTCCTATACACTCAAAGCTGGAGAAGCCAGAAACAATCTCTCTGCTTCGCCATATGCTCTTGATAAGACAATGGTGACGTGTGGGCAGAGGGGCTTCAGACAAGAATCCACATCCCTGGGACTCTTTGCAAGGGCATACACAAGCTCCTGCCAAGCCTGCCTCTGATGTCTGTTTCCTATGTCTCTTGAATTCCAGGTCTTCCTCATAGGCATAGAAGCCCACAAGGAAATGACTTTGTGCCCAAGTATGTCCATTTGACTTGTTTCCTACTTTCTTTGAAACATGAAATTTTAGTATATTCACCAAGAGTTTAGGAACTGCTAGGAGCTGGAAGCTTGTTGGGCGCCCCTTAATCTACCAAAGGATGGGTGGCAGAAGCCAGTAACCATTCCTGACATGGGACCATTGGTCTTCAAACAAAAGACACAGTGGCTCAAAACAATAACAATAACAAACAACAACAGAGCAACAAAAATAGTATTTCTCTCTTAAGAGAAAGAAACAAAATGACCAACACTGGCTAATAAGGAATATGTGGATATGGCGGAGGGAGGGGAGCTAGCCTCCTCTTTCCTCCTCTTCTGCCATCTTGCCTCAAGCTGCATGCTGGAGGTCGGCTTTTATTCCAAGCTCACTGGTACAGCTCCAGTCATTCTCCATATTTTTAGCAGGACAAGAAAACAACAGGCAATGCAAAGGAGGAATACCTGCCCCCAACACACACACACACACATCTTGTGCATGCTTTAAGGGTTCTTTCTGGAGGATCCCATGGATGCTCGCTGCTCACTAGCAATACTTTGCGGGGGGGGGGGGTATTAAAAATAACCCTTTCTCAGTTTGTTAAAGAAGGACATTTGTTCTGTTAGAAAGAGAAGAGAATAGACTAAGCCTAAGTTAGCTTGCCCCTTCACTACCAAGTATCCACAAAGATTATATCTAGATGTCTACCCCACCTCCCTCAAGAGACATTCTGTGATCTCGTCTTGTTACTGTGCCCAGCTCAGAGTTCAGGGTATCTGAATATCATGGAGTCTTCCCCATCACATCTGAGCGTGCCCTCTTGGGGTCCAGGGACAGCTCAACAGCAAGTGTCCAAACAGAGTCCCAGAATGGAGAAGCAATCTTAGTACCATAAAAACAGAAGCCACTAAAAGTCCTCTATCTGGAAATTCAGAACTCGGGAGAGGTGGTCCACAGAAATGAGTGAATCCATTTGGGCAAAACTAACAAAAAAAAAAAAAAAAACAATCCCTACCTTATTTGTGCAGGCTTTCAGCAGAGTACCTGCTGCTCCTGGCTGCCTGGTTCTGTATGAGATGGACTCACATCTTTGCTCCTCATCAGAGCAGGTCCTGAGCTATGAAGCTCTCACACTATCATGTTTATCACTCTCTACTTCAACTAAAGTAAGTATGGAGAGGTTCTGCTGGGGGGTGGGTTCGCACACCTTCCATAACCCACTTGCTGTTGATATTGTCTTGTTTTGGGGGGCGGTGGGGCTTGGTATTTTGAGGGTGGAAAGTCTCAGGTTGCCGATGGTCATGTTCAAGTTTGCTGTTATTATGTCAGATATTCCTGGTCTTCTTGTTTCTATTCAGTCATATCGAAAGAGCTCACTGACGGAGGCACGAATGAGCTCTTAAGCAATCAGAGTTTCATCTTCCACCTACTGGCCTCTGCTCAATTGTGGTCTGCTTTCTCAAATTAATGGCCACTTCCCTGTCTCATCTGAAGTAATACGCTTGGATGGAGCAGAACATCTTTAATCTCACATTTTTGACCAAGTCCCCACTTTCTTTTAAGAGACCAGCCTTATCTCCTCGAAAAACAGCAGTTTTTTGAGCACTGTTCACCACGGCTTCTTTATGCAGTGCAAACATTTTTGACCTCCACTGAGGGAGGCCGAACGATGAAACTATTCCATCGGGATGGCCGACTGTGGGCACCTCTCCCTTGAGAAACTAGTATTTCTCTCCAACCGTGAGAAACAGCATGGCTAGTTCTGCTAAAAGAATCATTCTTCTTGGAAACTCTGCAGAGAGCAGCAGAAAGAGGCCAGCACATGCTCTAATATTACATTGTCCTGATTCTTCAATGGTAGTCAACATACTGACTGATCTCAAAGTTATGGACTGATATGGGGTTTCCCTCCTGCACTTTCAAGGACAGTAAACTCTTCAGACCCTCAGGGATCTCTGGTACCTGTGTCCCACTGCCTTCATTCAGTATCTGGGGCTCTGTTATCTCTGACACCTACTTTCAGGAGCTGAATTCTGTGTTAATTGAGCTTTCTAGGTGTACACAATAGCAAACTGAAACACGATGTTCCTCAGAAGGGAAATGGGTGATCTAAGATTGACATGGGGGGGATTTTGTTCCTTCTCTTCTGTTTCATCATCTGTAAGGCAGTCTCCTTGTCCAAAATATTTCCTGGCTCTCCAGCCATCATGGTCACATCCCAAGAGGAGAAAGAAAGTGGGGGTGGGGTGGAAAACATGAAGTAAAGCCCGCTAGCTGAGTCAGCTTGATTTTCACTTCTTTCTTTGGCCTTCCTTCTCCTAGTGACTTAACTCAGTTTGGCCACATCTAAATGCAAAGAAGTCTGAGACTGTCTTTTAGATAAGCTCAGGGTCACACAAAATAAGATTGGGTTTCTGCTAATCAAGAGAAAGAGGAAAAGTAATACAGAGCAGGCAACTCTCCAGCTTTTCTAATAGTGAAGAAATTCTCTCTTCTCTCCATGTTGGTCCCAAGCTTGTGCACCCAAGAACAAGACCGGTGCCCCAGTTGCATTGGAGCTGATCCCAGTGGACTTGATTAAATGCTCCAAGCGAGGTGGAGGGGAGAAATACCATGAGTCACTGACACCTTGGTGCCAACACACCTTGTCACTTCCTGACGATGATGGGTTAGGAGATGGAGGTAAAGGAGAGTTCACACCAGGGCGTCAGATGGGGCAAAGAGAACACCACCACAGACATTCCACTAGTTCGTCTGGGTCTCCTGCATGGGTCATTGCGGGTGATCAGCTTCTGCTTGACACAGTTGCAAACACTGTCAAGGTCACAGCAGGGAAGGCTGTTTTGTGGCTTGTCTATCACCACAGAGAAGCTTTCCTGATTCCTTCAGCTCCAGCTTACTTCCATGAACACAGAACTGGGATGACCTGGGACTGCGTTGGGCAATGTCATCATTGGCTAACGTTTGCATTTGTGGGTAGAGGTAGCTTTGCACAAGGAGCAGGAAGCCTGCTGTCTTCATGATGAAATGGTTGTCCTGCTTCTAGGATTAGTCTTCCTCATAAAGCTGTGACCTCTCAGCATCAATAGGCCAGGCTAGGAATTCTTCCATTGCAACAACAGCCTTGTTCCCCAGTCTTCATGATGCGTCTGGTGTGTGAGCCCCCATGAGTGAGTCCTTTAAATTGTGTACACCCTGCAAACTCTGGGTAGCTCTGAGCGCAGCTGTAAAATCTGAGCTCATTTAAAATGGACATTTTGGGGCCATATTTTAAGTCGATTGCAAGGTTCTTAAATGTGACCTTTGTAGGCAATGTCTTGGCATTGTCAAATGGTTAGATGCCTGTAGTCTAGTGCAGTGGCCAGGGCAGGGACTTTCATGACCCCAACTTCTGGGAGTTAATGGCTAAATGTGCTCTCCAGAGGTTCCCTCTAGAAGTTGCCCTCATACAAAGAATGGCACATTCTGTGTGGACACAGGCCTGCTCAGAGTAATGTCTTTCTGGGAGAGTATTTGATGGTTAATGCATCCCCCAGCCCTTAAGAACCACACAGCTCTGGAGTAGCTTGGAAGGCACTCTTAGATCTCCTTTGAAATTCCATCCCAGGCCAGTATTTCCCCTAGCTGCACAGTCTTTCTTTTTTCTCTTTCAGACATTGTCTGGGAAGGCATTGTCCGGTGACTCCAGTATACAAACCTCAGGAAGATCGAACTGCCTATGAGGTCGAGTTGCCCTTCTTGGGCCATGGTCCACGTGGCTCAGTGTCATCTTTTTAAAGATGCCTGGGTCGGCGCAGCAGAAACAGCTGGCCATCAGGTGTGTTGACACAGATGCAGATGTAAGATGACATCCAAGTATCATTGCTCTTCGCAGCAATCCAGGAAGGTACGGCAAGAATTTATTTACGCTTTCGTGTGTCTGCTGTGGTCTTACTGTTTGCAATCCATTAGGAAGATGATTTTACAAGCTCATTTAATAAGTTTCTGTAAATGAAGCCTCTTTCAAACTAGGGTATCGTTTTCCTCTATTAGGTTGAAATTAATGCCTTGTACCCCAATTAAATTATAGGTCAAACACACACACACACACACACACACACACACACACACACACACACTTCCCTAAAAGGCACCTCTTTGTACACACACACAATTATCCATGGGGTAAAAGAGGGTGAGAGAGATTTCCCTGAAATAGTTGGAGAGAAGAAAAATAAAATCTGGTTCCTAGTGTTCAGCTAGTAGTGTTTGGTGATGAGAGGAGTAATGTGCAAACAGTTTGGACTGTCTTCTGATTCTGCACAAGGTGACCTGGGTCTCAGACAGACAGGGCCGGGATGCTTACTGTTTAGAAGCAGCCTGTCCTGGAAACATAAACAAAGGAGCCAAGTCACAAAAGAGCAGCTCAATAGGACAAAACCTGGCTGGCATCGTCTTTTTTTAGCACTGCCCAAGCCCAAGCCTGGAGACACTGAATCTGCAAGACAGCCTTAATTTAATTACCAGGAAGGTGTCCGTCCCAAGGGCGGGGAATGATTCATCATACCACACCAGGGCGGGGAATGATTCATCACTTCACACTAGGACCGGGATGAATCCTCCCAGATTCCCCACTTCCCTGTGATCTGATCCCGTACTTTCTACCCAGCTTAGAGTTGTCATTTTTGACCTCTCCGAGAAGAAACTGTTCTCAGCCAGAGACATGGGAGGTCTTTTCATTGGCTAGAAAGACTTTCCCTTGCGTTCTAATGGTGCTCCTCTCCCGATGAGCTATGATTTTCATTTGGTTTGTGTGAGTCAATGTTCCTGACTCACTTTTGTCCCCAGGACAACGACAGAGTTTGAGAGTCCTGGGGGCAATGGATTCAAGCTAAAGCCCTGCTGGTGAAATCCAGTGGTAAAGAGCCACCCAGCCTCACCTGATAAAGTCTTCAGCTTTCATGGGAAACATGGCTTATGAAGAAATTTCCAATGTGTCTGTCTGCCTAGTGCTTGACTATCCAAGAATTGAAGTGTTGAGCATCATTGGCACACCTGGAGAATTCTATACCAGCTTATCTTTGAGGCCCCCTCCTACAATCAAGATTCAAAAGCACCTCTCAGGCTGCAAAGACGTGCTGTACACTGGTTCTTTTCATAGTCATGCCTTAGAATCTGGTTAGAGATTAAACAATTTTTCTATTTGAAACAAACAAACAAAAACAAACAAACAAAAAACAAAACAACATTTTGGGAGAAGTTCTGGAAACCCACACTTCCTGAAATGGTGTCCCCATCTGGGAAAAGTAAATGTGTTCCTCCATCCTCAGATGCCTAGATAAGGTTGTCATCCATCCCTTTGTGTCAGGAAACCTTGCACAGGCCACAGCACTGGTGCCTTGTCTGCTTCTGACTCTAGCTGGTGTCGTCCCCTGCCCCTCCCCGCCACTGCTGTTCCTCAGGCCCAAAGAGCAGGTGGCTCAGAACACTACAACTGAGCTTTTGCTCTGTTTTCTATTCCCTCAGGCCCTTATCCCAATTCTTATTCTCAAATCATCTGTTCAGATTCAGTGTCGGTCGGGGCTTGCCTACTCATGGTTCTCAGGGCGTCTATGGGCATCCTATCCTGTAACTCTCAAGTACTAAGATGTCACTGCTTGTCTGTCCACAGCTCTGCTTCATCCCTTTCTCCATTAGCACTGAGGAAGAGGGTCCAAGAAATTCCCCAAACCTGCACTTCCTGGAATTACCTCCCCACCTAGGAAAAGCAAATGGGCTCCCCTGTCAGAGCGCACTCCTGTCTGTAGGAAGGCAAAACTGACCACCAGATCCATCGTCACAGTTCTTGCTGAGTTCTGAGAATATTTCCCCCTCTTGTCCCTTCTGCTTAGGTATAGTAATGTCTATACAGTGTCATCTAGGCCATTCTGGGGCCCCCTATAAGTCCATTAACTATGCTGCACCAGTGTAGGCTCCCTTCATTAAACCTATCTGATTAAACCTGTGGAGACTCTGACGCTATAGCAAAGATGTGGTGTTCTAAGCATACCCCATCTCTGCAGCTGGATGGAGCTGTTCAGTGTTACTGACTGAGCTTGCTGAAAAGGAGAAAACCTGTGAAAGTAAGGAACTGCCAAACCAGGCTCACCAGGAGACTTAATGGGTGTGAATTCATAACACAACCCTCTCCTGGGGCAGGATGGTGTCTCATAGATGTAGCCCTGTCTTTCTCAGCATGGGGAAGCTGGACCTGGTTGAGGAAATGGTCTCAGGACTGCAGATGTGTTATGAATCTCATTCCAGGGAGGTTTTGTGGTCTGTGGTTGGAGTCCTAACAGAAGAGCGGCAGGTGTCGAGGAGCAAGAGCCAAGTGAATGGTGGACAAGGAGATCCATCAATGTTTACACTGAAGGAGCACACAGGAAGGAGAGCAACATGCTGCTTAGCAGTGTGAGTGAGCCATGCCATGATGGCACTCAGTGTGTGCACGGACTGTCGGGGTGGAAGCACGGAGTACCTGCCTGCCCTTTGCTGTGTCCCAGAGAGTGTATGGGCTTTGTCCTATAAGAACTGAGCATCTTGGTGTGAGGAAGGTGCTACCATCCAGAGCCACCTTTCTGTGAGTCACCTTGGGAGTCAACACACTCCTGGAAATTCCTTAGGAGAATGGCAGTATTTCTTTCTAAATCCACCAGAGATTGTTTCCACATATTGAAGTCAGATGGTCTCTTCACCTCTGAAGGAATTAGCAAGCTAGGCACTCTACCAACTGCGCCACATCCCCAGCACTAGCCTTCAACAACAAAGCAAATTTTTGTTGTTGAAAGGGCCTTCAACAACAAAGCACATTTCTCTCCAGACTCTAGGCTGATGCAATGGCACACTCACCAGGGAAGGAGCTGACTGAGCAGTTGGATGCCTCCCATCTCCCCAGGTCTCATCTCAGGGCAGATGGCAGGTAACACAGAGGAGCCAGAAGCACCGGCTCCTCATGCTGACAGTCTCACGAGTTTGCCGATGCTCACTCCACAGATGGACTGCGAAGGTCACACCTGGCCTAATGGTGACATCTGGGAACAGAAGAGCTGCTGAAGAAAGAGCTGGTAAGCAGGACAGGTGCCATGCTCTGAAGTGTCCTGTTAACCATTCTGGGACATTTAGAGATTGCCCTTTAAACACTGGAAATCTGGGGAAGGAACTCCCTCTAACACGATGGAACCTGGAGGACCAATCAAGAGGGGGCGCAGTCAGGAAAAGCTGTCAGAAAATACAAACAAGTAGTCACTGAAAGACCATCTAGTCGGCCAAACACTGGAGTTGAGAAGAAATCCCCATTTCCAGAAACATCGGGGTAAGCATCCAGAAAAGCAGGTTGACTGCTGGGTACCAAAGGTACAAAAAAGAAGAATTAAGATGACCTTAGTTCTTTTCAAAATCCTTTTAGAATGTTCATACATAAATATAGTATGTTTGATCGTGCCCAGCCCTCACTACCTTCCTCCAACTCCTTGTAGGTCCTCACCTCTCATCTCCCTCCCAACTTCAGGTCCTTTTCTTTTATCTCTAACTCACTGACTCCAAGGAGTGCTACTGATATGCTAATGGGTATAGGGCTGCCTACTGTGACATGGGAAACCTACCTTGGACAGGAGCCCTGAAGAAAACTGATCCTCTTTCCTCTAGCAACTGTTGACAGCCTGTATTTATGAGTGGGGCTTGCTGACCTTCTGCTCATCCATGCTGGAATGTTGACTGTTTGATCTGGTTTGGGTCTTGTGCAAGAGCCATAGTTACTATGAATTCATGGGTGCAATGGTTCTGTCATGTCCAGAAGATACTAATTATCAGCAGTCCTCTTGGTCTTCTGGCTCTTAAAAATCTTTCTGGTCCCTCTTCCTTGATGTTCTCTGAGTCTTGAATGAACATTCCATAGTCATGTATTCTCTGTCCTTTGACTAATTGTGGTTTTCTGTATCAACCCCTGTCCACAGTAGGAAGAGGTTGCTCTGATAACCATTGGGAACTGCAGTAATCTATGGGCATAAAAATTATGTATTTAAAAGGCAATTGGACACTAAACAAATCTAGCAAAATTGAAATAGTAGGTCTCTCCTAGGGTCTATGACCTCTTGAGCCATGAGCCGTGGGCTCTTGGCTGGGTGTGAGGCATGAGTTCCTGCCCATTGAGCAAGTCTTAAATCCAATCACATAGCTAGCTGTTGGTTACTCTCAAGACATTCAGTCACTATTGTACAAATGGGCATATCTTGCCAGGTCTGTTACATTGTATCTGGCAGAGTTTTCAGTTGGGTAAGACTGTTGGTAACTTCTCCAATGAGAGCCCACATAGCACCTCTGGCACTATGAAAGCTAGCCATGAGGGAGTGGGTCTCTTGAGAATTGAGGATCAGAACAGATGTTAGGCTTGAATCAAAATTACTAGAAAGAAGATGCTCATCTAGTCAGAACAATTTTTAGCAACATCTTTCTTGCTTCCTTTCTATTTTATTTTTCTTCTGTTATGTTTTTGTTTATTAGTCTTTTGACAGATTATAATGAATATTGGCAAGGTAGAGGGTAACCATGAGGAAATATACATAAATATGGGGCTAGATGGACAGGGCTAAGGGGAGGAAATGATTCTCAGAATCAGTAAAGCAAGTCCTATAGAGTAGAACCTCATTGATCTTCCTTCAGATGAGGTACCCAGCCAATTGAAGGTGAACTCAGAAGGTGTGGTGATATATTGTGTACCCTAATAAGCTTGCCTTGAGGATCAGTTAAGCCACCACCTATTACCTCACCAACTCCACAAATCCTCTGACTGAAATCCTCTGAGTCCTCACTCGAAAGGGTCTCAGCTGAACTGCCTTAGTTCCTGTTTCCTCGCGCCTTATATACCTTTCTCTGCCCTGCCGTCACTTCCTGGGATTAAAGGCGTGTGTGCTTCCCAGTACTGAGATTAAAGGTGTGTGCCACCACCGCCCCACCTCTCTGTCTAATCTAGAGGCTGACTCTGTCCTCTGATCCTCAGGCAAGCTTTATTGGGGTATAAAATATATCACCACAGGAAGGGGCAGGGAATGAACACCCAGAGTCTCACCCTCCTACCTCATCTGACCTCACAGTATGCTGCTGTCCTGTGAACTGAGAGCGAAGTGTCTGAGAGCTTGTTGGTATCATCTTTACAGGCAAAGCTGTTGGTTGGGGCAGGTGGGAGAGGGTAGGGAGGAGATCTCAGACAAGGAAAAGGGGGAGATCTAAGATCTCCCAGGTGCCTTGACATGGATGAAGAGTTAAGGAGAA
>CABHPR010122334.1:0-38891 GCA_902168415.1 Peromyscus melanophrys
AAAAAAAAAATTGCAGTTGATGCCAGAAGCTATCTTAAGAAGGACAGTACTAAGTGGGATAATGTATGCTAAATGCATAGAAGGTGTGCATTCAAAAATTTCACAGTAATGTGATGGCACATGCAGTGGAGTCAGAAGCTCATGTACCGATATATGGTGACTTTCTTAAGAGATTGCCAGTAACAAACATCAAGAAAAGGCTTATTTGGCATAAGAACTCCATGAGTTTGTACTGTGACAGCAGAGGCTACCATTTTATGCTGATAACTACTAGAACAGATTGCCATATAGAAGACTATTTCCCCCACAGCCCTTCCCTTGTCTTTTTAGATTTTTCTAGAGAATAAAAACCAAATTAGGCCATGTCATTCTTTGTGTTTGTTCTGGTCCTTTACACAGCTGTTTTAATATGCCTCTTTATTTCCCAGGTATACATAAAAGCAAATATTAGGAAATTTATTTCTGATTTCATTGTCAGTTTCAGATTGTTAAAATATGAATTAGATCAAGAGAACAGACAAAAATATCTTCGATTTATAGCATGGGGGAGAATTTTAGAAACCTAAGAATCCAAGAGGAAGTAGGTACGTAGGACACAATGGTTTGTAATTGTGAAGCTAGACTTTATCCTTGGTTCAGAGAGAGGGGCATTATTTGACCCCCAGTTGCAGCCAGCCAGATACTAAGTGACTTGATATTTCTTTCAACAAACACATACTTCTAGATTGGACCAATATACTCCAGGGCATGTATTTTTACCAAAGCCAGTAACTTGCATGTAGAACAGGGATAACTTAAGAGTTTAGGGTGCACAAAAGTTGTTCTGTGCCTTCTATTGGCATACACAGTGACTTCAGGCAATCCCAGCTTATTGCCTTGCAAACTGTTATCTCCCTAAGCAAAGGCCTTGTCATCTTTTAAAAAATTAGCGTAGAATGTGAAATTACTACCCTACAGAAATCATGTGATTTCTGAGGTCTCTTTTCACACTTGAAGAAACCTCATTTTATCCTTTATTTGAGGATTCAGAGATAGTAACTCCACCTGTTAAGGCATTTTGACTGGGCATGTATCTGACCTTACAAACAAAATTTTTCCAAATGCAACTAGAAAATCATTGTAACTGGCATGGCTGGAAAGGGGAGATCCATGAAACTGATTAGAAAACAAAACTATGTTCTTTTTGATAAGTTGTTTCCACTTGAAAGATGGACGTTTTACAAATTTTATTAGTTTTCAAATTTGAGGACAAACTTTTATAGAAGAGTTGGTCTCTCTCTCTCTCTCTCTCTCTCTCTCTCTCTCTCTCTCTCTCTCTCTCTCTCTCTCTCTCTCTCTCTCTCTCTCTCTCTCTCTCTCTCTCTCTCTCCACCTTGTCTCTCTTCCTCTTCTTCCTCCTCTTTCCTATTTTGAATTGCTCAGCAATTAGAAACTATCAATACCTCAAAACATTTTTAACCCACACACCTATAACACCTGATTTTTGACAAAGAAGCCCACACTGTACAATGGAAAGAAGGCGGCATCGTCAACAAACGGTGCTGGTATAACTGGATGTCAACATGCAGAAGACTGCAAAAAGAACCATGCACAAAACTCAAGTCCAAGTAGAACAAAGTCCTCAATATAAAACCAGATACACTAAACCTGATAGAAGAGAAAGTAGGAAGTAATCTTCAAAGCATTGGTGCAGGAAACTCCTTCCTAAATATAACAACAGTAGCACAGACACTGAGAGCAACAAATGATAAATGTGATCCCCTGAAACTTCTATAAGGCAAAGGACATGGTCAATATGACAAAATGACAGCCTACAGAGTAGAAAAAGATCTTCACCAGCCCCACATCTGACAGAGGGCTGATCTCCAAAGTATATAAAGAATTCAAGAAACTAGACACCAAAATATAGAACAATCTAATTAAAAAAAATGGGCTACAGAGCTAAACTGAATTCTCAACAGAAGAATCTCAAATGGCTGAAAGACATCTAAGGAATTGTTCAACATCTTTAGTCATCAGGGAAATGCAAATCAAAATATCTTACCATCATAGTCAGAATGGCTATGATCAAAAACACTGATAGGCCAGGAGGTGGTGGCCTTTAATCCCAGCACTCAGGAGGCAGAGCCAGGTGGATCTCTGTGAGTTTGAGGCCAGCCTGGTCTACAAAGTGAGTTCCAGGACAGGCACCAAAACTACACAGAGAAACCCTGTCTCAAAAAAAAAAAAACCAAACAAACAAACAAACAAACAAAAATAACAGGTTATGTTGGAGAGGATGTGGAGTAAGGAGAACACTCATCCATTGTTGGTGGGAGTGCAAACTTGTACAACCACTTTGGAAATCAATATGGCAGTTTTTCAGAAAATTCAGAATCAATCTTCCTCAAGACCCAACTATACCACTCTTGGGCATATACCTAAAGAATGCTCAATCATACCACAAAGACACATGCTCAATTGTGTTCATAGCAGCATTATTCCTAATAGCCAGAACCTGAAAATAACCTAGATGCCCCTCAAGTGAAGAATGGATAAGGAAAATGTGATACATATACACAATGGAGTACTACTCAGCAGTAAAAAACAATGATATTATGAAATTTGCAGGCAAATGGATGGAACTTGAAAATATCATCCTGAGTGAGATAAACCAGACTCAGAAGGACAATCATGGTGTGTATCCACTAGTAAGTGGATACTAGAGTATATCCAGACTACAATCCACAGCTCCAGAGAAGCTAGCTAACGAGGAAGACCCAAAGAGGGATGCATGGATCATCCTAGGAAGGGGAAATAGATGAGATCTCCATGAGTAAACTGGGGATGAAGGAGGCCAATGGAGGATAGGGGAGGGGGGATGAGAACATAAGGAAATGGGATGGTCAAGCTGGAACAGTGATAGAGTAAGAGAGCAATGATAGAGGGAGACATCATTGGGATACAGAGAAATCGGGTACTAGGAAGTTCCCAGGAATCCGCAAGGATGACCCCAATTTAGAATACTAGTAATACTGGAGAGGGTGCCTGAACTGGCTTACCCCTGTAATCAGATCAGTGAATACCCTAACTGTCATCACAGAGCCTTTCTTTAGTAACTGAAGTAAGCAGATGTAGAGATCTACAGCTGAACACCAGGCTGAGCTACAGGAGTCGAGTCTAAGAGAGAGAAGAGGGAGTCTAGAGCAAGAGGCATCAAGATCATGATGGGGAATCCTAACCAAACCAAACTAATGGGAACTCATGAAATTTAGACCAACACCTGTGGAGCATCCACAGGACTGGACTAGGCCCTCTGCATAAGCGAGACAGTTGTGTAAGGGCTCCCCTGGCAGTAGGATCATGATCCATTCCTGGTGCATGATCTGGCTTTTTGGAGCCCACTACCTATGGTGGGACACTTTGCACAGCCTTGAGGCAGGAGGACGGGCTTGGACCTGCATCTGCTGACTCCCCATGGGAGGCCTTACCTTCTTGTAGGAGGGGATGGGGAGTGGGTGGATGGGGGAAGGCTGGAGGGGTGGGAGGAGGAAAGAAGGGGATCTGTGATTGGTATGTGAAATGAATAAAAAAATTCTTAATAAAAAAAGGATCTTAAAAACATTCACAAAGTGAACAGAGTTTTTTTTTTTTTTTAAAAAAAAGCATTTTAAAATGGTGATTCCTGTTACAAGGTTTCAAAATTCAGATAAAGTCAGTGAAAATCAACTCACAGCCTCTCTCATCTGCTATAGATATAATCACTAGTGCAAACCTTGATGAAAATGCTTAACTGACTTGAGGACAGAGAAAGAAAATACTATGGGCATTTATTCAACCTGGGGTGTTTTAAAGAATTACCCTTACTCCGTACTTTTATCACCAGTGTGAGCTGTGGAAACTTTGAGGCTTTACTACGAAAATACTACGAGACAGAGTTTTCAGTATTTGTTGCTATCAAAATAAAAGTAATCATTTGGATGCCAAAGTAGGTATCTCGCTGAAATTTGCTTCTGAGAAATATAATGGTTTGTATTTTGTTGGGTTGATGCAATTTTTTTTCTAGTTTGTCCTTTTCTAGGAAAAAGGCATTTCATATTGCATGAAAACAAAAAGTGAGCAAAATATTTGAGAAGGTTTTTAGGGCTAATATATATGCAGATGATAAATTCCCAATGCAAAAATAAGCTGTGTGAAAAAAAAAAACGCTGCTGTGTATTTTGTTTTGTTTTGTTTTGATTTTGTTTTTTCCAGACAGGGTTTTTCTGTGTAGCTTTGTGCCTTTCCTGGATCTCACTCTGTAGCCCAGGCGGGCCTCGAACTCACATAGATCTGCCTGGCTCTGCCTCCCCAGTGCTGGGATTAAAGGTGTGCACCATCACCGCCCAGCAGCTGCTGCTGTGTATTTACATATATTTTTTAATAAAGGAACTTGGTAAATTTGCAGCAAATTCTCAGAAAGTCCAGAGAATAAAAACACAACTGAATAATTTACAGATGTATTATTACATGTGATTTTTAAAAATGCATACTATATAAGTCAATACATTTAGTCAATTTATAGCTCCTGAAAGACTTTTTGGAAGTAGTTGTAATTTATCTTCAAAATGCTTTTTTTAAGAAAGGAAAAGAAAGGAGAAAAATGCCTATTCCGAAGCTGTATAGGAAATGTCAAGGGTCAGGATATTACGACCTAGCATCGTAAGAAATGAAACCAATAAACTACCCATAAAGAAAGCACATTTTTCCAGTTTATATCTGAAATTAAAAATATGTTCTTCCTTAACCAGAGACACAACTTCTATAGAAAGTATTAAAATGCAGAATTCTGGTGTAGGGTGTCTGGGGAAAGGCCTCACTTATGCATCCCTAACAAGCTCCCAGTTAAAATCAGTGTTTGCTCTGTCACATATGGTGGAGCCCGACCCAAGGCTAACAGTAAATGCGGTGCTGGGCAGGAAAAGGTCACAAGCTGCTTCATCTGACTTGTTAATTTGACTTGTTTGGTCCCTTGGATGACTCTTCTCTGCTGCCTATGGCCCAGAAAAAGCAGCTTTGCCTCACATCTACTCAGGGCAATGGCTTAGATGCTATTGTTTCTTTCTGTCTGTTCTTTCTATAAAAGAAAATCATTACTATTGTCACAAGATTAACTATCGGCAGCTGTAGTAATGGTAATGGTGGTGTTACTGCTACTAAACTACATAACGGAACTCTGTTAAATGCTCTGAAAGAAGTCACTCATACCTTCTGCCCTATGAGGCAACCACTCTGTCCCCTTCAGCTCACATTCCAAACATTTCAGGCACCCAATAGTTTTCTTACATGATTCAAAATTTCCCCCGAACTTTCCTATCCATTCTCATGTAAGAAGTTTCTCTCATTCTGAACTGATGGAATACTCAGCTAACACTAATACGTCAATGGCTTTCTCTGTCGGTTTTGTCTCCTCATCCTGTTCATGGAAAATAATAATTATAATAAAAATTGTCAGACCTATGCTGATTTACTTAAATATAGACACAAAGGCCTTTCAAAAGTTCAAATTACGGTTTCCCAAGTGTGGGCATCTTAAGACTCGATGGACAATATGTTCTCCTTTTAATTCAGTAAACCTCAATGTATTTAGTGTTTTCTCAGGAACCTTCAAACGATAGTTTGGGGAGTTCAATATGCACGGGGCATAAATCACAGAGGAAGGAAAGCCAGAAATCAGGGTTTCTATATGAAGTTTAAAAAAAGAAAAAGCAAAGTATTTGACAGAAGACCTTTTGGCAGATTGACTCAATGATGTGAGCCATCTTCACGCCAACATGATTCTCTTTTAAGAGCTAATGTCTGAAAAGAATCTATTGTGAATTGGAACCTCTCTTTTAATTACATCTGTAATTATTAGCTACCTGCTGGGACATCTACCTCCAAATAAGTGTCTCTTATCCAGAAATTTAAGGTAATTCTTCCAAAATTACAGCACATCCCTTCAAGGAAGTCAGGGTCATAGAAAGACCCTTGAAACTGCACTGAAGAGGTACCTCTGGATTAGGCATTCTCTTCTGGTAGTGCCTGTGGGTGTTAAAGTGTCAAAGCAATTGAACGATATATGATGCCTAGAATTCTGTAGGGTGAGTTCACCCCTCCATTAACATTCACATCACTTATTATTCCCAATTACATTCTTGTGCATCACTGGTGATAACCACATGGATTATTCATTACACTATAACCTGAAAATTAATGAAAAATTGGAGACTGAGAAATAAGGGAAAATAGCACTGACTCAGAAGCTGGTACAAATGGGGAGTCAAGAATCTTACACCAAATCCTACATGGAAAAAAGAAAACCCTTAATGATATTGCCAGGAAATTTCAGAATTGTTACTGGAAAGAAAACAACGACAGACCCTACGTTGTCACATTCTGAAGAAAAATAATGCTTGGCCCTAAGCTAATTCTCATTTACAAAGCAATGGCAAGCAGGAGGGTGACCTTCCTTTTGAACTGATCTTCATCAATCAAAACCGTAAGATGCATCCCAGTGCATGATGAGTGGGAATCCACATTCATTCATAGAGCAAGGACTTGCATTAGTTTTAATTAGAAGCTTGAAGTAACCTAGAATTATCTGGAAAGAAATTATCCATCAGGGATTGTCTAGATAAGATCGGCCAATAGGTTTGTTTGTGGGAGGACTGACTTGTTTGAGAAAGTCTACCTACTGTGGACAGCACAACTTGCTGGATGTTGAGCTCTGGGTATTGTGTAGGTATAGAGAGGGGCTGTCACAATTTGATGTGTAGGTATTCATTTCTCTGGTTGACTGTGGATGGGACTTGCTACTTACAGTTCCTGCTTTGACTGATAGAGAGCCTAGGCTTGGAAGCAGAATAAGCCCTTTTTTCCTCAAGTTTTTTTGTTGTTTTGTTTTGGCATGGAATATTTTCATCACACTAGGCAGAAATGAAACTAGGAAAGTTTATTCTAGAGTACGGCATGAAAATATATCAGAGGAACTTCACTGGGAGTTGTGATACCGGTCCTTGTTTTGTTTTCCCATAGTCCCATTCTGCCATGTTTGTAGCACTTACGGAATACTTACGATGTTGCTTATAATTTGGTTGTGAGCTACTTAATAGAGACTATATTATGCTCCTATATATTCAAATAGTTTAAAAAGCATCCTGCATTCATTAGCTAGCCTATTTATAGATACAGCCTGAATTCATATTTACTTTACAAACTTAGGATTTCCAAAGATAAGATATTATGGAATTTCTGAAACACTTTTTATAATCACTTACTTTTTTCTTTTAATTACTAATAATGTGCCTATTCAATAAGCCTGGAAATTCCCCATGAAAGGGTCTTTGAAAAGTTTTATCTCTTTGCAAGATTCAAGAAAATGGGATATGCTGTACCAGAATGTGCAAAAAGAAAAGATATTAATCATTTCTTGCCTTGTCATAAGTAAAAAAAAAAATGGAATGGAAATATAAAAAGTACCTTTAAAAAGAGCTTTTAAATCATCGAAAGTCTGTCATATGAACAACTGAACATGAATACATCCAGGAAAAATTGCATTGGCTAGAAAGATTTTTGATCCCCATGTGAGCAGAGCCGAATAGTCAAAAAAGCCAGCGGACCTAGCAGGTATCTACTTGGTACATGGGATGAACTTTGTGATGAGGGAAGAGATTTTTTCTTGAAAGGTTGAGTTTGTGCACAAATAAAGTTTTCAATTTATCATAGTCAGGAACACTTTCTTCGGATTCCTCCTTACTGGAATAAGTGCATGACTACGTTGACATTTGAAAAGCAGAGACAAACGGGCCACATCATAGGATTCTGGAGTTCTTTGTGAACATGTTCCTCTCAATACACATTAGATAATTCTTTTTCTTTGCATGTCTAACAACTAATTATATATATATATATATATATACTAAATATATATATTAAAAATATAATTTTGTGTGATAATGAAATTATGTTCTTGATTATGCCAAAGGTGAGGGCTCCAATATTTACTCTCTACTTTCAGTAATTTCTTTCCATCATATTGCTGTGCTTGCCTCTACTGCTTTACCCACCTTGTCATCTAACGAGGTCTAGAGAAAACAAGAGAACATGTGTAGCAGGGTCTATTTCATATTAAAAACTCAACTCACCTATGTCTTTACTCACAGAGTTTTCTTTATGTGTGTAGGTATATACATATTTATCTATCTCTCTAAAAATATATGTACATATGTATTAATAAAGGTCTGTATATATACTACCGATATATGTCCATGGATCCATGCATGTATGGTTGTGTGTATCAATCATTAATTTTATTGCCTTGTGAGTGATTTGAATTCCATTACCTCTCTTTTAACAAGATCCTTTCCATTTGCTGATTTCTTTTCCATTGAACAACTCTTAATCTCATCACAAACTTTCAAAATTAGCATTCAAATCTGAATTTCGCAGACACAAAATAATCTCACACCAAGATTAAGGACAAAACAAATATCAAAGGCTGCAACTAAGATTTGAAGCCATATCACTCATACTTCAAAACACATGTTATTGCTTGGCATATCACTGTATTGCTTCTTTTAGAACAAAGGATTTACGAAAGGTGAGAAATATCTCTAGTATAAATAAAAGTATCCTCAATTCTAAATAGTGGCTGGCGCATCATATACATTCAGTTAACAGTCGTGGAACAGATCCACAAATAAATGATGAAAAATCCCTTCCACTCTCAAGGGGGACAGAACCCGAGAATCCAGTCCACTGACCATTTTTGTTTGTTTGTTTGTTTGTTTTGTTTTTGTTGATATTGTATTTCTAGAAAATCAAGTTCCTACCTTATCCACCATCAAGATTAACATTATTTTCCTTGGAATTGATCAACTTGTAGGAACAAATGGCTCATGTTTTTCATTGACGGTTTTCTTCTTATTTCCACTTATTTCTCATTTTTAAATATTCTGGCTGTTTCTGATATATAAGTGCAAGAGACTAAGGGGAAATTTTAGCACCATCTTCAGTTTGTATATGACCTTGTTGTTTCAAACATCCTCAGGGAAAATTTCATTTATCTTTTGCCTTATGGGCATGTATTACCCCAGTTTTCAGTATTCGGTGTGGCTGTAATCAAAGTCCTTCATCTAGCAGCATCTCTCTGCTCAGCTAACTTCCTCACTGGATTTTCTTCTAAGCCACTGGGTTATACTTTGGAGGATCAAAGTAGCCGATAGGCATGCTTCTCCTTAAGCCTACCAGCCTTCCGTCGAGAAAGGCTGAACTCTCTTTCTACAGGGCTCTTCTCCATCTCTTTTTGACTCCCTCTCGACCCCGGATCTCATAACTCTAATCAATAGAGAGATCACTAAATTCTTTTAAACTGTTTCCAGGCTACTACAAGTCTAAAAGTTGCCCTCCTTTTCTCCTACTATGAACTTTCTTTGGGACCAGATTAATGAAATTTTTGCAGGCTAATTTCAAACGTTTCATGTTTAGCTGTTTGCTTCATGGAATTTGTGTGTCTCCCTCCACCTTCTCTGCAAGGTCCTTTTGTATGTGTCTACTAAATAAAGTAGGCATTTAAAAAAATGTCATTGTTCAAATACAGATTCCAAGGGCCTAGTCTTAGAATCTCTGATAGAACTTTGAAGTTCTATCCCTCATGTCAATGTTTCAACTCTTGAAGTGGCTCTGGTGTATTTATGGATTGTTATAACAGCCTCGTGCTACCGAGACAGCTGCTCATCTCAGACAACGAGCAAAAGGGAAAAATGGAACTATTATGTTCTCTTAGCTGGAGAGAATTCTTCAAGAGACTGCTTGGGAAATAACCATGAAAATAGTCCATCAAAATGGCCACAGATTTCCTGAGGATCTGAATTACATATATATACATATATATAATATATATGTAATATAATTATATGTAATATATATAAAAGAGGTTGGCGGGTAAAGGGTTAAGTCAGTTTTCACCTAAACATAAATGAAGGAGAGGAAGAGAAAGCAGAGTCAGTAGACCCCTGGGGATTTGAAAGGACTTAAATGTTAGCACTAACATATTGGATCTAATTCTCAGCTTCAGAGGCAGTCAGGGCAATCACTCCAGAGATCAATGTGTGCTCTCCCCTGGGGACACACACACTTCTGCCTTTCCTATTCCATTCCCCAAACCTCATTTCTGACCAACTGCCCAAGACAGAGAATAGTTGGTGTTGTTGTTTTCTTCTTCTTCTTTTTTTCCGTGAAAAATTCATTTAGGACATAACATCATAATTCTCCACTCCCACTCATTTTTCTTCTTTTTGTGAAAATCAATAACCTATAGGGCTGGGTTTTATGAAGGCTGAGGCCGTTAAGAGAAAATAAAGGGATGAATCTTTTGGCTCATCATATTTCACACACCCACCTGCTTACGGCTTTTATGCTAGCCAGGAGAGATTCGGGAACACCTAGCTATAGCTACCACATGTCTAGGTAGCATGCGTTTATATAGGGAGAGAAAGCAGGTCCACCACAGACAGAGAGGCAGAGAAAGACAAAAATGAGGAAGGTTTTGGGATTAGATTTACTATCTGGTTTCAACGCTTACTTTCTTTCAACGTTTAATCCCTGGATATTGGTGTCATTTTGTGATGTTCTGGAAACTTTCTTAGGTGGTATCTTAGTTCTAGAAAGAAGGCCACAGGGCAGGTTCTCAGGACTATGCCCACATCCTGGCTTACTTTTGGCTTCCTGACCGTCGGTGACCTGAACAGCTTCCATGTTCCTGAACAGTTGCCTGTTCATGCCTTCCAGGTCAGGATAGATCGGGCTCTTCTGAATGTGTTAGGCAAACTAAATCTTCTACTCTTTATGCTGTTTCTGTCACATATTGTGGGCACTGTGTGCAGAAGAAACTAATATACAGAACACTTCATAAACTAATAACAGCACAGTCACATAGCAGTGGATAAGAGAACCCCAATTGAAAGGATGTAAGAAACGTGCCACAAGTCTCTCACTTTCATCTTAATGGTACGATAGGTAGAAACCTTACCTCTCTGAACATAGAGTGCCATGAGCAAAAGCGGATTGACAGGGGAATGGGAAATGTATTCTAGTAAGGAATAGCAGTGATGCTATTTGGAGAACAGAATCACGCTCCTGGCATGTGAGGAAGGCTAGCCCTAGGATAAAGACAGTAATAATAGAGGAGCAAGGAGACTAAGTAGTACTATAGTTAAAAAGAAAATAAGAATATTTAGAAAAAAAAAAAAGATTAGGTTATAGGGCGAGAGGCAAAGACTCACATAGGAAGGAAGGCCCTGGCTTGTAATTTAAGAAGTTAGTATCTTTTCCAGGGTAAATTTTCCATATGGTTAATTGCTACCTTCTCTAGATTTTCACTGTGATTTGTACATGTTCTGTGTAGAAATTACCTTAGGGCCTAATTGTATTTACTTGCTTTCATATTCTTTTGTACTAAGTTGTTAGCATAATGCACAAAAAATACCAGCTATTTCTAAACAAGCAAGAACCAGTAGACTAGTTTTGGCTTCCGGTTCCCGGAGCCTGTGCTGGTTGTTGTTGTGAAACAAGACATGCCTAACGTTTGCTGGGTCTTTCCAAAATAGAAAGGCAAATCAAGTCCCAAGAGCGAAAGCAGCTTTTAGAACTAAGCATCACAACTCAGTGGAGGCATCACCTGCTAAGGAGGATAAACACAAGATGAAACATCTGTATAAATATTCAGGATGATAATTAAAATATATTTTGAGCTCAAACTATGTGCCGACATTATACTAAATGCCTTCATTTGTTAATCCCCCCATCAGTGTTAAGAGGAAAAGTTCAAAATTAGAAAGCCAACATAAAAAAAAAAACAAAACTTTTGTTTTACTGATTGTGCCTTCCTTCTTCCGCTCCCTACGCCTCCATTAAAGTTAGAACAAGGGCTTTGAAGTGTGTTTTCAGCACAGGGAGATGAAGTGGGTGAAAGAGGATGCAGCAAAGGGCAAATACATCTTTCGTTCTTTTCAAGGATGGGAAGAGGGTGAAGAAGTGGATGCCTCCTTAGCTGCATGAAAGAAGTTTTAGTCCAAGTGGTCCCCAATTCCAGAACTGCCTATACTTTCCCACCACAGTATACTATCATTTATGGGAAGCCTGTATGCTAAGAAATGGACTCAGACACATTGTAATATCATTCTTCTAATATTAAACTGGACTGGCATACCACCACAGAGGCGTTGGGAGTTATCATTTAATATTTCCTATTAATTTTATATATTCAATCTTCTTTGTGTTCACTTTATACAGGTACATGCATTTTGATTTGATTGAGGACATAGAATATAAAGTCTGCGATAGTCACTATCATACAGAATCCCATGACAAAGACTTTGGGGAAAATAATAGGAACCAAAAATCAGCCACCTTTGTCATATTGAACCTTATGGAAGATTTGCCTCCTGCTACCCTTGGAGTTGACTGGTCAGCAAGCGTAGCATATGGGTACAGAACGTCTCAGAAATACTAGGCAGAATGGAAGATCTGAGAACGTATGGATAGTCTCCCATCCTCATAGCCTGAGAGGGATTACACATAATTACACAGATCACAACTAATAAGGAGCCCACAAATGGAATGATCAGTGAGTTGTTCAACGGACCACATCTTCAGTATGGGTGTTAAGAAAGACAGTTTGGCTTCAGCTGGTTAATTGAAGCGATTATTAAAAACATGGGCATGGGGGTTCATACCTATAATCCCAGCCCTTGGGAAGCTGAAGCAGGTGAGTCTGGGTTACTACACATGGCCACTCCTGACTCTTGGCATGTTCATAACTATAGTGAGTTCAAGGTCGTGGGCTTCCCAGATCGGACTGCGTAGGTCTGAGGATGAGGTTACTTACAGGAGTGATTGCTTCCAACTATTATTCACCACCTGGCCATGATTATATGCATTTTAACATAAACCCCATTCCTAAGAAGCTTTAACTCTCATGACCATCTATGTATAGAAAATAGCAGCATATACTGCATTGTTACACTAACACATGAATGAAAGCAGCAATGACGTGAGGCTGTAAGTCTGAAAGTTACTAAATTCTGAAAGAAACTGATACATATTCATTTCCCCCATCTTAGTCTCTGACTTCTTAAAGCAAAGTGTAACTGAATGGTCAGACAAATAATGGTTCTCCTCTCTCTCCATTCCAGCAAGTGGGTTAAGATTCTTCTTTTCTAAAACAAGTCTTCAGATACTGGGACAGGCCACGGTATATTTCAACCAGCATGAAATAGAAACATGGATGCTATGTCTTTGATGCCATCTACTGTAGCAAATTTGGATACTAAAGTTTATCTATATCCATCATTGATGCCCACATTATCCACAATACACAATACGAAATGTCAAGAGATGACAACCTACTGGTCATGCCAAAAATGATGTAGGAGGACAGAAAGATAAGTCTTGGGGGGAAGAAGTTGACTCTCTCTTACTTCTGATAAATATTCTCTTTTTAAAAATCACCATACCCCTCCCCAATTATTTATATTGTTTTAAGTGGTTACTTTCCAGTTTGGGGTTATTGGATATATATACATATATATACACACACACATATATATATACACACACATACATATATATATTGTGTGTGTGTATGTAGAGACAGACAGACACACACATACAGAGAGAGAGAGAGAGAGAGAGAGAGAGAGAGAGAGAGAGAGAGAGAGAGAGAGAGAGAGAGCGAGAGAGCACACAAGTGAGAGACAGAGAACATAATGAAAAGGTTTGCAAAGTCACTGTATACAAAATTTCTTTGGATAAATGCCTCTGAGGGATAATTTAGTTACATTTGTAAGACTCACTTTTAAAAGTCAAAAATCAAAATTTGCCAAAGTCACACACACACACACACACACACACACACTTTTTTTTTAATCCATGGGAAACCTCATATGTCATCTGGCTTCACTTTGTCCCATTATCCCTGATAAGTTGTTATCCTGCATCATCCTAGCTCCTTCTGGTGATGAGAAATCTCCTCTCCTCTAAGGAGGCACTGTAGAGATGGCTTTAAATTTCACAGCCTTTCATTTCTCTTCTCTTGACACAGCATTTACCCATCTAGTCATTCAACAGACCTTGATTAAGTGCTTACTGAGTACTGGGGCCTTCTCTTACCAGGAGACTCTTTACATTATGAGTGCAGGCTAATTCTAAGTCAGTGACAATTTCAACATTGACAATTCTCCTGTCTAAATCTACATTTTTAGTTCTATGCAAGGATCTTGATAGTTTTCAATGAAGCCGAACCTTCTCCCTGAAGAGACTTCTAAGCTGGAATAGTATTTTACCAATTTCTATATGATGCATAGCAAGGTATATTCCCTAAATAACTACAGATGTCACACGCAAAAGGAAAACTGTTGCATGTGAGCAACTTATGGTGGTACATACCTATAATCCCAGCACACAAGAAGACAAGTTAGGAGAATTGCATAACCATGACCAATCTGAGCCACATCAAGCTCCAGTCCAGCGTAGGTTACATAGTGAGACTCAGTAAACAAAACAAAACTCTAAAAACAAAAACTACTGCCTGATCTCTTTTATGTAGGTGGTGTTTGAATCCTAAATGGTGTTATAACAAAAAACCCAGAGCCAGATATTGGGGTAAAAACTAAAATATCAGAGAAGCAGAGAAAGCCACAGCCACCACCTATTACTCCACCAATTCCACCAATAGTCTGACTGAAATCCTCTGAGTCTTCACCCAAATGGGTCTCAGCTGAACTGCTTTAGTTCCTGTTTCCTCAGGCCTTATATAACTTTCTCCGCCCTGCCCTCACTTCCTGGGATTAAAGGTGTGTGTGCTTCCCAGTACTAGGATTAAAGGCATATGCCACCACCATCTGGCTCTGTTTTCAGTGTGGCCTTGAACTCACAGATCCAGAAGGATCTCTGCCTCCCAAGTGATGGGACTAAGGGTATGTGCCACCACTGCCTGGCCTCTATGTCTAATCTAGCGGCTGGCTCTGTCCTCTGATCCTCTGGCAAACTTTATTGAGGTATACAATATATCACCACATGTAGGAATTCATAAATATTCACAGAATAGCATGTGATTAAAAATAGGTTGAGAAATGGGGAGAGAAATAATAGAATTGATCACCAAAAGATGAAATCTCTCAGATACATATGAAGAATAATTGTGATATCTATTGTCTAGCAGAGTGGCTTTAGGCACAATAATGCATTGCATATTTTAAACTAAGTAAATTTCAAATGTCTCATTATAAAAAAATGAGTAAACAAAATGATTGTTATGATAATTAAATTGATTTAATCATGGTATATTGTTTATATATATCAAAACATCTGTGCCTCCTAAGTGTTCCATTTCCCATTGACCATGAATATAATCACACTGAATTAATGGGAGCTAAATTACAGATTCTCTCTGTCTTTTAAACATTGATTATCCAAGAATAGCCATGATTACCAGACAGTAAAGATCGGAAGGAAAACAGTCAATGGGTAGCAGGTCCCTAAAGACTGATCAATTGCCACCGACTAGGAATTCTTCAAAGCGGGGTGGTAATCACTGGGTATGTGTTTCTGAACTAAATCATTTCCCTCTGGGAGAGAATACAGAAGTTCAGGAAACTCCTGAAACTTACAGCACTCACAGGTCTCCTCCCAAGCTTATCAAAACAGTAAACAATTGTTCCTGAGCAGGCACCATCACAGGTAGCGCCATGTGCAAGTTGTACAAGGAGATGCCAAGGAAGCACTTTTTCTTGTGTGTCTTTAACCATGTTGGGGTGGGCATTTCAGTGTTGTTGCTGCCTTTGAGTCATACATGTTTCTGTAGTTAATCCAATGCTCACAATGGTTGATGATGCTAGAATACATGGAATCATTTCTTTGGTCAGTGGTAGAACCCCTATCTTTGATGAATAAACATTTTTTCTATGCTACCCCAGACATCTCACACAAAAGCATTTCAAAGACATACCTGCTAATGAGTCTAAACCTCTGTGTGCACTTGAAACCTTATGATCCCCACTTTTAAAAAGAAAAGTACTCTAAAATAAGTACGGTCAACTCACAAGCTTCTACTGAAGTTTAGACTATAGAGAAACAGTGTGCATCACAAGCATAAGGTAAAGATTAAAACAACACTTCAGGGGAATAGCTTAGAAATCCTTGGATCTCTGCTTGTAAGAAGTAAGAGAAAGATGTGCTACGTGCCTTCTCTAACTCTCCACAGATGGCCTACAGGATGCTGGTGGATCTGCCCCGTGGCAGTTCTTCCATAGCCATAGTACCCCATAATGTGAAGATGCATCTCAAGGCTCCAGATTACTGGAGCAAAAATATTGTCCTTTAAATGACCAAAGAACCCAGACTTCCTATAAGATCCCTGGCTAAAGCATTTCTTTTCTCCCTACAAATGTTTCTGTTTAAATGAATCATCCTATGTGCAGAGGTGGCTCAGCCGCCTCCTTTCATATCAGCAGAGTCCAAGGAAAAGCCACAATAACAGGCTGAGTTGGAGTCACATACAACAAAAAATGTCCTTGAAACTCTATGAAGAACAATAGGCTCTCCAGAGATTTGTGAACAATATATTGTTTGATTTGGGGTAAATTATACTTATTCATCATATCTATTCATTTTTTTCTTGGAAAAATCATTTTCATTTTAAAGATGAAAATTGATGTGGGCATGATTAGAGATAGAAGAATTAATTCTATTCTGGACATTAGGAACACTTTTCTGAAATAAAGGAGAAAACATTATTGGAAATATACATTGAAGTTGTTTGATCTTGTCAGCTTCCTAAACAGTACTTAATTAGAAATTCATTGTTACTTATATTTTTAGTTAACAAATGTAAATTGCATATATTTATGGCATACAACGGGATTTTTAATATACGTGTATAACATTGTAGGATGGCTAAATATAACCACAGAACATATGTATTACTTCATATTTTTTCTGTTGAGAATCTAAAAATTCTCTAGTTTTCAAGTATATAAATATATTATTAACTACACTGTGATTAGGTGCAATGGGACTCATATTCAGACTTCCTGGCTCACTGAAATGTGTGTTCTTTGACTAGGGATGATTTTCTACTTTCTCATTTGACCAGGACTATTGTGTCTTAGTCACTGTTCTGTCGCTGTGAAGAGATACCATGACAAAGGCAACTTTTATAAAAGAAAGCGTTTAATTTGCTTAAAGTTAAAATTTCAGAGGCTTGGTCCAATATTATCATGGTAGGGAGAATGGCTGTATGCATGGTGCTGGAGAAGTAGCTGAGAGGTACATCCTGATCTACTGGCCAAGAGAGAGACATTGGGCTTGGTGTGGGCTTTTGCAACAAAGCCTAACACCAATGGCACACTTCTTACAACAAGGCCACACCTTCTAATCCTTTTCAAATAAAGTCACTCCCTGATAACTAAGCATTCAAATATATGAGCCTACAGCCCCATTCTTATTCAAACCACTACACTCTATAAAGCAGGAAATTTAGAAATTATTATTAGTTTTCTAGAGCTGGGTATTGCTTCCATTCACTTTAGAACACACACATGAAAACAACTTCAGGGATGCTTCCACTTTGGTTTTCAGAGTTTTTGTTTGTTTGTTTATTTCTTTCAAAAAAAATAGTTGTTGACTCAGGTTATCTTTGTTCTAGCTAATTACAGTGTCCCTGAATAGGTTTCTATGTTTGTTTGCTTAGGAGATTATCAACTGTCTCAGTTTAGAGAAGGCTTTGGGAGACAGCAATCCATGGTGTAACAGTGATGAGGAATATGCATGCATATATCCTTTTGTCTTTACAGAGAATTCATGACAAGTACTTCAAACAACTGTCCCTATTCTGAGAAGGATTCCAACATTACAGGCAAGAAACCAGGAGCCCAGGACATGATCAAACATTAGAACAGGTTGAATGGATCACATTGAAAGCTCTGAAGACAAATAATCTGTCTCGAATATGGAACACCATTTCTGTTGGTACAGCCAATGCCACAACAAGTAGACTCAGGAAGAAATGTAGTGAGCATTTGGGAGGTATTTTAAATGATCCCAACTTCTACCTTTTCCAGTATTTGACATTCTCCCAAGTTCTCTCCCCTGCTACTCACGTATTCTAGCCTGGAAGGATGCTTCTGAAAGCTTCACACCTTTCTTTTTTCTTTTATTAACTTCCTCGAATCTTCTAGAAGATCCTATTGATGCCTCACATCCTCATGTTGGCTTCCTTATATGTCGTATCTTACATATTTAGTAACATTTAAAGTCACCGTGACCAGAAACTGTAACCTATAGCCAAACACTTGGAGGCTTTACATGCAATGTAGATAGACCCAGGCATGGAAATCTCTGACCATGACTGAGTCCTTATGGGAGATTTGCATACAATAGTCTGCCACGGTAAAAGTCACACCCCTGACCAAAGTTAGACTCCCTAACTGTTTGTAAAAAGGGATAACCTAGGCTCAAAGTCTATCAGTACTGACTTCTACCCCTTGCCTTCCATGGCCTTTACAGAGTTCAAAGGTCTCTTCCCAAGGTAGATTGGAACAGGCAAGCCTGAACAGATTTCCACATGGAAACTGCCTTCCTTAAGCTGGATGTGTTAATAACTGACAGTTTTTGAGTTCTGGCCTGCTCAAATCTGTATCAGTCGCCTGGGTTAAGCCTCATTGCTGTCACAGGCTGTAGATCCATCCTTGAGGGGTTTAATATCAATCATGACAGGCTCTACCATTTCAAACCTGTTCATTTAACTCATCTTTCAAAGTGTTGGAGAAATTTCAGAGGGAGAGAAAGGGAGAGAATATAATTATAGAAATCTGTTATATCAGTTAAAACTACACATGTGTGTATTCATGTGTTGTGTAGCCTGAGCCTCTATTTTCCATGAATAAACACAGTTGAATCCCTTAGTTCTTTCACATCTTTATTCAGCTGTTATCTTCACAAGGAGTTCAATTCTGCCCACTAAACTGGCTCTTGAAATTGATCATATCCTGTTACCTCTCCTTGAACCCTTTCTCTTTACCCCTATCTTGTTCTAATACCCTACAACATGTATTTAATTATTGCAGGTGCTCATTACTACCCACATTCCCTGTCACTAGACTCTTAAAAACTATGTGGATTGCAATTTAATGGTTCTTGTTCACTGATGCATTCAAAGTCCTTGGGGTAGTTTCAGTCATTAGTAGGTGCCTAATAAATTCGTTTGACATGGAAAAAAGGATTAAATAAATATTGTATCCTTACCAGACCCTGGGTGTTTGAAGAATGGCTCACCTTGATAAAGTAGGTATGCATATAGGTCAGGAGATATGCAAGGGTGCAGGAACACCTATGGATATGTACATGATCACATACAGATTTCGCTTAATAGTGGGTCCCAGAATACTCGATTTGTATTGTAGAGAACCACATCATGATCTTTACTGTCAGACGATCTGAAACAAGCTGTGGTCATAAGAATCAAGAGTTTGGGAAGATAAATTTGAATATGTGTGTATTTCCTTACCTATGTCTCACAAACAAAGACTATGTATGTGCCAAGTTCCAAGAATTGTGTTCAGCTCTTGAAGTAGAAACACAAAAGATAAATATAAACACTAGTGTCATAACCCTACATTATGAACCCAGGAGAAAATAAGAGAATAATGACAATGCAATGGCAAGAAAAATACACAAAATCCAGAGGTTTACTAAATGTTAGGATTCAAGTTCTATTCTGGATATTGACGAGTAGATGATGACAGATGGTTTCTTCCTGGGATAGTTATCCACTTTATGTATATAGGTACTTTATCTGCATGTACATCTGTACACCAGAAGATGGCATCAGACAGTTGTGAGATGCCATGTGGGGTGCTGGGAACTGAACTTGGGACCTTTAGAAGAACAATGAGTGCTCTTTACCACTGAGCCACCTCTCCAGCCCATCAGCCTAAGATAGTGAGAGGCACTGTAAATGAATCATCACTGCACAATGAAACAAGACTTGTACTTAGAAAATGCTGGGGGAACACTGAGATGGCCATGAATACACTTTCCCACCAATGTAAAAAAGTTGCAGTGGCAGAATAATATTTTATGTGGGCCCTGAAGCAAATGTAAGAGCTTGCTGAAAGATGATAATATGACATTTCAGGGGAAAAATAGACTGGTGTCAAAATGAAGGAATTCGGGGTAGGATATCAGAACAAGTAATTTAGGAAAAAACCAATGCATTCCAGAGGAGGTGATTTACTCATTTTCAGGGCATGGCTGTTTCTCTTGGTCTTTCTCCAAGTATACAGGAGCACCTGCTTGAATTATGAGTTCTATGAACCTGTGAAATAATGAAAGCCACAACAGTCTAGAGAGCAACAGTCAAGACACTCACCTGACTTCTTTATTTTGAGCAGGAAGGCTAAGTCGGATGTTTAGTTTCTCTTTTCCACTTGACACATTCTAGAGTCACCTGGAAAGAGGGAAACCCTAACAGTCTCGATCACATTGACTTGTGGCCGTAGCTGTAAGAGATTATCTTGACTGATGTTTGAATTGGGCTGGACTAGCACACTGTGGGTGGTACAATTCCTAGGCAGGTGGTTCCAAGTTGCATAAGAAAGCTAGCTGATCATGAGCTGAGGAGTAAGGCAATAAGCAGCATTCTTCCTTGGTATCTGCTTTAGTTCCTGTCTCAGTCCCTGCCTTAAGTTTTCTCAATGAAGGATTTGTGACCTTGTGACCCGGAAGTATAAGCATTTCCTCCTCTAGGTCGCTCCTCTAAGACGTGGTATTCATCACAACAACAGAAAAGCAAAGTAGAACACTGATGTTTTTGAAGACTTGCTTATAAAGGATGGATTTCTGCTCTTGTCTTCTGAGTTTGGGGATGATGATCAAACATTAGAATTAAGTCAAACAGCTTATTTGACCCTAGAGTTCTTGGGAATGATGTAATGATGGAGAAAATAATAGAGAGGGGCCTGCATGGAGAAGCTTAATAGACAGACTATTCAACCCCTTCCTCTGCCAGCTACCAGAGTGTGGTCTTGGACCACTACATAGTATCACCATGAATCTATTTGTAAAATGAGAATAAAAGGATCTAGATCCCTATGTTGTTATAAAGTTCAAAGGACTAGTAGTTAATGGAGGCTTTGAAAGTCTACTTCTACTACTACTACTAATATACTTCTACTACACTTATAATCCTACTACTAAATCAGCTAGGTGATGTTTGGTATGAGTAGTTAGGATGCTTCTTTGGGAGAGTCACTGTCTATAGTCCTACTATGTCAGAACATGGGTAGAGCAGACAGAAGGAGCTTAAAAACCCTGGGTCCTGGGCTGGAGAGATGGCTCAGGGGTTAAGAGCACTGGCTACTCCTCCAGAGGTCCTGAGTTCAATTCCCAGCAACCACATGGTGGCTCATAACCATCTATAATGAGATCCAGTTCCCTCTTCCGGCCTGCCAGCAGAACACTGTATACATAATAAATAAATAAATCTTTAAAAACCCTGGGTCCTATTCTGCACCTGGTCCCAAACTAAGTTCTCATCTAAAGCAAATAACTGTTCACTGGGTTTCAGTTTGTCAAGATGGTGATGGACAAGGTCAAACATAGTCACACAGATGGAAGAAGTTTAAAAACATTAGTCTTTCTGATTCGATTTTCTCCAGCACCCCACCACGGAGGCCAGAATATTACTAGAAAATTCTGGAACAGTGTGGTCCTTCTTTACAACAGGCCAAAGAACTGAGTACAGAGAGAAAAATAACTCTGAGATAAGAACCACACAGGTGTAGGAGTCCAGCCTTCCACAGACAAACCCACTTCTGCTACAGTATGTCTGTAGTACCTGGGCTGGGCAGGTACAGATGAAGCAGCCTGTTCTTGATCCAGGCATGTTGTTAAAATGAAGGAATAATATCCTCCCAGAAGAAAGCACAACATGATGAGGACATGACAGGTAAAGTATCTACTTGCCCCTCCAATGTGGCACTTAACTTACTGAACTATAATTGCAGGATTTATTTATCTGTGTTGCCTGCCAGATCACGAGTTCACTAAGGGCAAGGGCTGTGTATTATTTCTGTCTACAGACATAGCATCTTGTAAGGTGTCTGGGGCAATAAATATTTACAGAAAGTAAAAGGTAGTAAATAACTGGGTAAGAGAAGGAGTGTGGGCAAAACAGAAACAAAATCACTACTCCTCTGCTAAGGGTTACACCGACATTATTTCAAATAATCAGTCCCACGGTAGGATGTTAATGCACACACTTCTATCCTTGTCTCACAGGTCAAGAAACAAAATTTCAAAAAGAGTAAGAGGCATGAACAAGTCTGCACAGGCATCATTCAGAAGCACCAGCTGCCTGGCTCTTAGTCTCATACCCATCCCCTGTTACCAGAAATTCTTGGGAAGCCTAGTAGAGTAGCCATGGGATACTGGGGCAATCAAGCCCCCTTATGGATATTTTAGTCTCATTAATGAAATAATTTAAGAATTGACTCAAACCAAAGTTTAAGGATAATTTCACTAGAGTTTTAAAAAAAAACCCTCAGGGTAGACATTATGTAAATCTCTACAGTTACTTCCAGAAGAAAGATGGAGAGGAGAAATAGGAAGGTCATGTTGTTTGAGTTAAGTCTGCATAGACATCAGCCCCATGGCGAACAACCAGCCATGTGGCAGGAGCTTTGGGTAAAGAGTAAAGAAAACCAAGATACAGTAAACATCATACTTAAGGTTCTGGCCAGCACATCATGGTGGCTTGTAATTCTAGAAAGGGTAAGTATATTTTCTCACTAAAAGATCAATTGTTCCTCTTATCTCATTAACATAGTTTAAGATGAGTTCATCTTTTTAGGGCTTGTCCTACCTTGAGCCGTGATTCTCTTAGACAAGTCATTGACTTGCCCAACTGGAATCTTAAGTCTCTTCCAAGGTTAGAGGTTTCATTATCTTAAGCAGAAGAAAATGGTTTTCAGTGAATGGGTCATCACAGCTACTTTGACAAAATTTTCTTTTGGCAGGGGGCGGGGAGCAGGATTCATCTTGTTAATGGATTGTTTGGAGGCTCATATTCTAAAGCAAAATACACACTGAACTAAATGGAACCAAATCTTGATATCAATGTTTTTCCTTCTCTGTGTTTCCCCCCATCCCATGGCACAATTCTCCTAATAAAACCATCATTGGCAAACACCTCAAGGAGAGCAGAACATATATATCTAGACAAAAATGGTGAAAGTTAGTGTTAAAAACCAAGAAATGATGATTCTCCCCTTTAAAGACTCTTCTTCAAAGAATTCAGCCCAGCCAGATCCTAACTCAACTTAAATGCCAGTTGGAGTCTGACCAGATTTCTATGCAGCACATTATGAAGTCCACTCCAGTAGGAAGTCTGATGTTTAGCTTAGAATTGAAGGTCACCCATGTCTGTCTGTCGGTAGCACTATTAACTGGCTATCATGCAAAATGGGGATCTTCAAAACACAGAGCTATGCCTTAAAGGCCTGATAATCGAAGGTGTTAGAAATTCTGGAACAAAATTTTTAAAAATCTACCAATATTATGAGCTCATTTAATTGGATGGCAATTGAGTTGAATGATCTCAAGTGAAAGACTGTAGGAAGGGAGGAAAGATGATCTATTTATTTCAAAGATTTCCTCATTAAGGAAAAAAAAAAACAACACCTCAATTCAGAACTACGTATTTGCACTGTCACATTACATCCTGAAAGATAAATAAGCAAGAATTGAGAATTGGTACCCAGTGTGTCTGGGGGGTGGGGCGGTGTCAAACCTTCTATTATGTTGATGAGAGGTGAAGATGAGAACGACAGACAGGTCTGGAAGATCATGACCCAGGCTGTCCGAGAGAACAGGGTTGTCAAAGCATCAGAAGAGACAGCAACCAAGAGGAAAAGAAGACAAAACAATCAAATCCAAAAGCTACTGAAAAAAAGAATGTATGACAAGCCTGTGTGCTTCTCAACTCCTAGGCACCATCATTGCCATAAATAAAGAGAAAGAACAGCCTCATGGATCATCTTCAGATCATTGGACCCTACCTTTCTTCCCAGGCTTATGCTGATACTTTGGGTAACCTCTGTTGTTGAAAAAAAAATGTGATATCCAAAGGACAGGTAAGCTGTCAAAGCTCTAATTAACCCAAACATAGCTCTGAACTAAGGAGAAACAGCTGGCTGAAAGAGGATGTACAGGTCTCAAGGAGTAACCCAGGCTGAGGCACACTCACGCCAAGCCCTCAGATCTGAGCAGGGGCATAGCATCAGCCATCCTGTGGGACACACCCTTAGGTTCAAGACTCAGATTTGAATTAGGAGCCACGATTCAGTATGGAATAAAGGCTGAAAACCAGACTGGAAGTAAACCACATTGTCACAAGTCTCCTAAAGTTTATAGCATAATGGAACAAATAGTATACACAAAATATAGAGTTCATCACAGCTTGGGAAGAGGGAACTGTAAAGAGTTCCTAAGCCCCATTTTCCATCTTCCTATGATATGGAAAATATCTTGAAATAATACTGGCTATCAAAACAAGGTTGGAGTATTGATAGTTATACTAAAATGTGCATTAATTAAACTGATTTGAAAAAAATACTTTAAAAGTGCTACCTAGTAATATAATAAGAAATAATGAATACATTGTTTATATATTGGTTTTGAAAAATGAAAGAAGTTTACAACCTTTGAAATGGAGAACGAGAAAGGGAGAGAGGGAGGGAGAGGGACAGATGAAGAAAGAGAAAGAAAGAGGGGAAGGAGGGAGGGAGGGAGGGAGGGAGGGAGGGAGGGAGAGAGAGAGAGAGAGAGAGAGAGAGAGAGAGAGAGAGAGAGAGAGAGAGAATGAATGAATGAATGAGAATAAATGAATTTTGAATATAAGTGAAGGAACTGGGCATATAAAGAGGTGGGAAATGACTCAGCTGATGTCAGTGGCCAAATCTGCAAAGCAACATATGCTGCCTTTCCCAGAGAGAGCTGTCATCTTTGGAATCTGTGAGTATCTCTGTGCCAGGAGGAAATGGCTAAAAAGGACAACTTATGAAATGGCCAACCACCCAACACTGAGTGGGGATGCTCAGGAGCCAGCCTCATCTGGAATGACATCCGTCTGAGATGTTTGGCTTACCAAGACAGTGGAGACGGGAAGAAGCAAATGCGAACACTTTGAATAACAGACAAAGAATGAGAGACAACCAGATAGACAGACAGAAAACTAAGGACAAAAACACTTATAAGGAGCCACCGCTTGTCTTGTGGCAAAGTATTTAGAAGATGGGTATGTGAAGAACGATGGAGACTCAACAGAATGTTAAGTTTGAGGTTTTACAGAAAATTCTGGCCAGATCAAAGTCTCAATGTCTGTAAATCTAACACTATCCTTGTCCTAAAGTGATTAAATATTAGCCTCCTTTGATTTTTTTCTACCTTTTACTATAGTAAACAATCAAGCACCTCCTCTCCCATTTCTGAATGTTCACTAAAGTTTCTCTAGTCCAGTGCAGTACCTACAGCATTATTAAAAGTATTTACATGTCCTGAGCCAAGCTTTCCAGAAGGTAATGAGAGTCTATATTCTTGAAACATCTTGATTATGAAGCATGAAAATTACTGAATAGGCTTCAGTGAAAAGTAGATGGGGGGGAGTTGGTCATGCTTTCAGATAGCAAGCAATAGGAAACAAAAGTCAAGGAGCCCTAGAGATTTAACTAAAACTTTAAGGAAATGATGTAAGAGTAGTCAACCGACTACTTCCATAAAATATACCAAGCTCTTCACTGTAAGTTTCCCCATTTCTAAAAGCTCACTATATGCAATTAGACCCTCAGGCATGGGAAGGGACATGTGTGGGTTATGCAATCTATGCATGTGACATTGCCCTTGGCAGTCCATTGAACATGCAGATGTACCTCAAGCAGTAGAAGTCTGTCCCATAGACCAGGGCACATTGGCAAGTAGTGAGGGGGATATTTAGTCATAAGCTAGTGTCACATGCACAACATGCGACCTCTACTATTTGTACTCTCCAAAAGGTTCTGAGGGAAGGAGCGAAATTGTGTTCATTGGAGCTTTACATGTTTTGTGTCCCCTCATTAAGTCTGTTTCACTTGGTGGGTGTGAGATACTCTCATTGGCTTTATTCTTTCAAGGGAGCAATGCACCGTGAAGGATCAGAGAAAAGAATAAGCATGCCCAAGAACTCAGAGCTATACGTTTCTCTACTTTCTGTTATTCCAGCCTAGACATTTTCCTATTATTCTGATAGTTTTCACAAGACTTGTTTGTAGATAGAACTGTTTCTAGGCTCTATCCTCCAGCGTTTCCAAGCAAAGCAAACTCATTCCCTGGGTGACTATTGACATGTTAAAAACCCTTCCCCTGCTCGTCTGCATCCACTACTGACCACATAAAATGGATTAGTGCAGGACAGCAGGAACATGAGGGTAGGAGCTATATCATCTCCTCAATCTCTGACTAACATCCATTGCCAGTAATGGTTGCGATGTGTGCAAGTGAAAGGAATACTCCACTTTCTTAAGAGGAAATGATATTTACAGTTACTTATGGTATAAAAATCAAAAAGCAGAACTGCTGTTTGTCTATGAGAACACTCTTGACAGTGTCAAAGATGTGCAAGTAGATACTCAAGGTGATTGATAATATATGGGCTGGATGGATATAGCATCCTATGTGATGGACTAAAATGCAATTTTAAAAAAGAATAATAACTCTTTACTACATTTTGTAGTAAAGATTTCCCAATGCTAGAATACTGGTTCCATTCCTCAGTAAACAGCATCGAATGTAACACTGCTGCTCAGAAACAAATATGGAAGACAAATAGGAAAATATCATGAGGTAAGCATGTTTTCTCCCACCTCTGCTGGGTCAACTAAGCAAAAACAAGCTAACGAGTCAGGGCATTTCCAATATCCATGTTATCTGCCAATTGCCGAAATCAGATGAGAAGTTCTTTCTAGGTCCAGACCCAGAACTCAGGCAAAAGTTGTCAGATTTGATAATGTGAATGCATTCTAGAAGAAAACATTCCCTTGGAATGTTGCAGGGCACAGCTGTTTGCCAGAGTACATTTCCCGGCGAACACCAGTTTGTCGACAGCATTTACAATGAACTTTAATTGTGTGCTTTACCTGACAGTCTTAATTGTAGTCTGACTTCCTTCGGGTAGCAATCAGCCAAGTGAAGTAATCATATCTCCCCAAAGGCCATAAACACAGCCACCTGTGCTTCTTCGATTATGTTTCCCCCTTTTAACCCCAGCATCACAGGAAAGGGCACACGGCGTATGAAAGGGTACTCTCAAAATAGCTGCTATTTTCCCATCATTACCCTGCTATGTAATTAAACATGGACAGAGTAACTGAGGCCAAAAATAATCCTATAATTTTACATTGTAACAGTAAAGGTGCTGTATTAGCAAAGACGGACATTTTTTTTTGGGGGGGGGGCGGGCGGGAGGAAGGGAATGTTTCACCTGGATCCTTGAGCGTGCTGCTGTATGTTTCGATGCTGGATCTCAGGATGTAGCTTCCTGTGTGACTGTCTGATATATTCTCGTCATTCTCTTGTCTGGAATCTTTACTCAGTCTTCCATTTTTCATCCCTAAAGGTTCACATCCCAGCTACCCTGTTTCTCCCACAGATCCCTGAAAAGGACTGTGTTTGGTCTCCATGTGTCCAAATTATCTCTGGCAACAATGACACCATGGTGGTACTCAGGAAACCTATCTAAAATGAGTATCAGTTCAAGTCAAGACCAAGGTGACCTCTCCAAAAGTTTCATAAAGAAAGAAAAAGAAATAAAGGACCAAAAAAAAAAAACCCTTTATCAATATTAAAACTAACAAACCCACGCTAATACAAATACTTAAGTGAATCTCACTTCCATGATATAAATGCATATCTAAAATGTACATATTAGTTTTTTGAAAAAGGACACCATGATAATTAGCATCATGAATTTATTTGTGTGGATCATAATTTCCTTACTAAATATTTATCCACAATTAATGACATTCACTGGCTGAATGTAATTTAATTGCCTTTCAGAGAAATTTACATATCCAGTTTTCTGTCCTCAAAACTTAATTCCCCTGTAATGTTTAAAAATAATTGAGATAGTAACATGCGATTAGAAGTTTTTAAACACAGGCAACTATGTCTTAGGAGGGAAATTACATTGTCCTAATCAAAGATCGTGCACATTACTGGGACAGAAGGAAGCCTTTATAAACTGTTCTCAGGAAAGTGTGCTTACACTGATATCAACCTGTATATTGTGTTTACACAGTCCAGGATAGAGCTGAATAACCATTTCCCCTAATAACTGGTCACCTATCCTTCATATGGGTGTGAACATTACGGGCAAATGGCTTTCCACATTTTTATTAGCATGTTCTGCTGTTTCTTTATGTGTGAATTCAGTAACAGCCCCCTCTCTGTGGTGTACTTTGCATGATTCCAAGTAACCCATAGTCAAACATGATCTGGAAATACATAAGAGATTACCAAAATAAGCATTTCATAATCTTCATATAAGTCATTTTAATATAGCACGCTAATGTCTCTCTCTCTCTTTCTCTCTCTCTCTCTCTCTCTCTCTCACACACACACACACACACACACACACACACACACACACACACACACACTTTGAGTCACTTAGGGGCTAATTAATCCAGACTAATTAGTGACCTGTCTCTGATCACACCTCCTAATTCAATACCATAGCTTTACATCCTTCCTCTCTGCCAAGAATGATCTCCCCATGATAGACACATAGCTTATTTTCCAATTATTACCTCTCTGGTGAAGATGTCCTACTAAGCTTAATACCCACTCTCACTGTAGGTACTTTCTAGCTATATTTTTTTCTTCTAGAGCTGACACTGTATTACATGCTATTATTTTACTCAATTATTTTGCCACTGTTTGTGTAGATGTAACCAACTGCCTTATTAAATATGAGACACAGAGCCAATGTAAAGATGAAAGCCAAAGAGGTCAGAGCTAAGAGTCTTACCGCTTTTCCGCCAGCTAGCCTCTCCCGCCCAGAGACCTCTCCGAAAGGGACCACTTCCTGTGCGTTCGCCTTTAAATAAGAGTTCTGTTCTGCCTTCTCATTGGTTGTAAACCCAACTACGCAACTGCCTCGTCACTGCCTCTCTGTACAGACCTCCAAGTCTTCTATGGTTGGTATTGAGATTAAGGGCGTGTGTCTCCAATGCTGGCTGTATCCTTGAACACACAGAGATCTACCTAGTTTTGCCTGCCGAGTGCTGGGATTAAAGGCGTGCACCACCACCGCCCTGGCTTTCGCTATGGCTTGCTAATAGCTCTGACCCCTAGGCAACTTTATTTATTAACATACAAATAAAATCACATTTCAGTACAAATAGAATACCACTATATGTTTGAGCTTTTCAAACTAGACTGTAATCTCCATGAGGGAACAGAGTTTTCTCGAAGTTAGCCAGTAAGTCTCATCCTCACACCTAGAAAATTAATTCTTAGGATATAGGGCTTACTCAACATACATTTGAAGAATGAACAATGAGAAAGCTAAATATGTAAATAATATAGTTTAAATTCCGCATATTGACCCCAGCACAAACTCACAAATGCTTTTATGAATGGTCAAATGAGAAACAAAACAGGTAAGCAGAAACATCTGGATGCTACGAGGAAGAGAAAATAGGTCTTCAAAGACCAGTAGCCAGATTGACACAGGGCTAACTTCTCAACAGCACAGTGAATGCCAGGGCTGGAAGGGATAAAATCTGCAAACATCTATGGGGGAAAACAATCAGCTTTCAATTCCTTAATTAGTTAAACCACCATTTGTAAGCATGTGATAGAAATCAAGATATTTCAGTGATAAAAAACGCCAATAGAGAAAATATAATCGAAAATCTATATAAATGTTACGATTCCTTTAGGGAATTTAATTAGCACCGTTGCCTCAGAATAGTTAGAAAAACTTAATAAGACGAAAATCACAAAAAGCAACTGAAAAGGTAGTTGTAGGTAATATTAGTTCCAGTTAATTTATAGCCAAGTGTTCAATTCAATTATTAAAGAAATATTATTAGATGTACGAATGAAGATTCCAACTGTGCTTCTGCTGTTTTCTAATTGTATAACACTTTCCAGGTTACTTAACATCCTAGCAGTTACCTTTTAGTAAGTGGATAATTGGATTATTGTTTCATGGGCTTCTGGTGAGAACTCTGAGAATTCCAAGACTTTATTGTATTCACAAAACATCAGCTATGTTCACAAATATCTTATTATTATTAGAAAACATGTAAATCTACTTCTTTTTAAAGGTTTATAATCCATCAGACTGGCTAGTAAAATGAAATAATACATTAACTTGACGTCTCATTCTAGATGAAAAAGGCACAGATAAAATCTTATCTCTAAGCATACCAGTGTGCCATTACCAAGTAGCTGTACCTTGGGAATACAATGTACAAATGAATTAGCATCAGGAAATCTACTAAGGTAATTCAGTATATTAAAATTGAGTAACTGTGATACTCAATACGGACGGTGAAGTTGAAAGAATTTAGATTTAACTAAGAGACAAACCTCTGGATATGTCTATGAGGATTAGCTATATTAGAGTAACCAGTGTGGGAAGAGCCACTCTGAATGTGGGTGATCCCAACCCATGAGGTAGGATCCTGAACTGTACAAAAAGGAAAAGCAAGATCAACACAAGAATTCACTGAGCTCTCTTTCCTGACTAGAGATGTCATGTGATCAGCTTCCTCCAGCACCTGCCATCCTGTCTCCCCACTCTAGAATTGTGACACACAAAAAACACTCCCGCTATTAAGTTGCTTTTGTGAAGGATTTTGGCAGAGCAACAAGACAAGTAGCTAGTACAGCAATAATATGATTACTCCCACAAGCGCTTATGAAACTAAGCATTATTTTCAATAACAACTTCCCAACACTCATAGAAGAAAACTTGCCAAACCTGATAAACTTTTCCACCAGGGACATGCGTCATAGAGGTAGATACTCTTTAAAAAAATGGATTTCAATATGAATATTCTGTGATAAAGAAGTTATTGAATTCTGTATCTCAGTTTACTTATATGGGAAAGTGTGAACACTCAGGAAATAGAGTCATCAAGCTGTTACCAAATTAAATTAAAACATTATAAGTTCATTCTCAATGATGACTTAAAAATTCCTGTAGCTGTGATCAAAGAGACATAATTTTTACTTTAAAATTTTATTGAGTTATAGAAAGGTGAATTAAAATAAGAAAATAAGGGGGCAGTGAAAATATTCTAAATGAAAATTCAATGTTCAATTATTGAATTTAATATAAATACTTATATTGAGAATTCAAAATGAGTAATACATTTTTAGAACTAATTTGAGAATTGAGTCAAGTATCTGGGCATTAAGACAAATACAGAACATTGAACAATTAAACTGCTAATAATTTCAAGAATGTAATTTTAAAAATATCAATAGAGTCTCAGATTGAAAATAGCTGCTCCTTTTTTTATAATAATAGAAGCAAGAATAGAGTAGAACCATTATTAAAATGTACATGCATATTTGAAGAAGGTATAAATACAAATTTCTTATTAGGAAAATATTGTAAACATGTGAACTGTTCCATATTACTTCATTAAAATAAATCTCAGTGCTCTTAACATATATTTTATGTTTGTTCTACAGGTGACAAAGAAAAATAACCAAAATTTTAAAGAAGGAAGCATCTAGAAATAAGGAGGAAAACTAAGCAATTCATACTATAAAGAAACTAGGTGATTCTGTTCGAAAAATATGGGGATGTGTATCAACTATCATAACAAAAACAAACAAAAAAAGGATAAGCAACTGGGCAACTTGCTGAGTTTTCAGAGACTGTCATTTCTCTGGGAAAGGTAGTAAGCTTCCGGAGTGTGTGCATCCTGAATTCCACACATAAGCAGAACATTCTTTTCAAATGGGTATCTGGCCATGTACCACATGTAGAAGAAAATCTGAGGCAGGGATGATTTCTATCAATTCCTCAAGTCAGGCAGTATCCTGACTCCTTTTCTACACCATTTTGGATGTCCTTCCTCTGATTCCTCCTCCTATTCCCCCATTCCTTTCTGCCTTCCCTCTGGTCCTCTGCCTGAACATCATTTTGCCAGAGTTCTTACATGGCTCACTCATCTCTTTCTGATCTATACACAAATATCACTTTCACAGACAGATCTTTGAAAACATCACTTAAACCAGTCATCTCTTCTGCCTGATTGGTTTTCTTGACTCCACTCTTTACTTCCTAGTACTACACCACCAGTTACCGTGTACTCATCCATTTGTTTAATAGCTTCCTCAAACAGAGAGCTGCATGAGTTCAGGGACTTCGAACTGCTCACTCCTGTAATCTGAGGGTTAGAACAATTGCTTGCTGTGGGATGGTCTATGTCAAATTGCTCTGATTGGTCAATAAATAAAACACTGATTGGCCAGTGGCCAGGCAGGAAGTATAGGTGGGACTAACAGAAAGGAGAATTGAGAGAATTCTGGGAAGTGGAAGGCTGAGGCAGAGACACTGCCAGCTGCCGCCATGACAAGCAGCATGTGAAGATGCAGGTAAGCCATGAGCCACGTGGCAAGGTATAGATTTATAAAAATAGATTAATTTAAGATATAAGAACAGTTAGCAAGAAGCCTGCCACGGCCATACAGTTTGTAAGCAATATAAGTCTCTGTGTTTACTTGGTTGGGTCTGAGTGGCTATGGGACTAGGGGGTGACAGAGATTTGTCCTGACTGTGGTCCAGGCAGGAAAACTCTAGCTACAGTTGCTGACACACCATATACCTTTAGCAAATAACTGAAGAAATAAAGTGCTTAAAAAATAACTATTAAAATGGATTGCAGATTTTAATGCAAAAAAAGTATAAATTTATCAGTTCAGATTAGGATACAGTTTCATCTTATACTGAATAAGTACTTCCACCAAAGATGCAAAATTCAGGATTCATAAAAGCAAAGGGAAATAGATTCTTATCTAAGAAAAAAATTAGCAAAAGAATGAATTCAACAAAACCTTATGCATTTAGATAACAAAATTTATGTGACAAGGAAAACAATCAAAGTGCCAAATGGGAAAAGCATTGGAAGAACATTTATATTGAGACTGATTCATAGGTGTGCATCATTCAAGAGAGCTTCTATTTCAGAAATAAAAATGCAAAAAATTCAATAAAATTTTTACAAAAGAATAGTTAGTTCAAAAAATGGCCTTAAAAGGCTTCCAAATGTATTAGATCTCATTGACACACACGAAACTATAAACTGGCCATTCAGCATCACAGAAACCACCAAGATGATTTTCAAATATGGTAAGAAGAATGCAACAAATTAATTCCCACAGAACTAATGAAAATATAAACTTATGAAATGATTTTGGAAGGAATACATCTGTATGTTTTTCAAAACAAATATGGAAAAATTTAAGCATCCCTCAGAGAGAATAATTTATTTTAAGATAATTTATACTATGGCTGTATTATAATTATTAAGAGAACAGAGAGACCCTTCAACTTACAAAATTACAAATTACAAAAAATTCAAATTACAAAAAAGAGAAATAAATCACCTCTCTATATATTATATGCAAATTATATGATGCACTACATATGTAGCTATAGCCTGTAAGCAGAAAAGAAAGTTATTACAAACAACAATTATACAAATGACACCTTTAACAATTCTTACCACTCAAGTGAGACAGAATGGGGAATAATAAAAATTCATTGCATTTTATTCCACGTTTAAAAAAAATTAGTCATAAAATATGCATTTTTACATTATGTTAAAAATATTTCAAATGTAAGACATAATATTCAATGTAAGAGAAACATGAGGACAAATGAGAAAGGACTATCATGTAATTACCTCCTTTTAGACCATATTGCATGCTAGACATTATAGGACATCTGTGACAGAAGTGAGTAATCTCACATCCACCTTCTGAGTCAGTATTTTCACCTCTATATTACAGTTGGATCCTAAGGCATAGAGATGTCTAAGTAATTCCTATTTTCTTGTTAAAATTATTTTCATTTAATGGCATATCTCTGTAAAAGTGAAAGAGCTGTAGGACTGTGATGTTGGGGGACAGGAAGAAGAAAGGGACAAGGACAAAGCCATTGGCAGTGTCAGAGCAGAGCTCACTTAAGAAGTCTTTGCTCTGGTTAGCCAAGCTTGATCGCTGTCCTAGGTGTTGAGACAGGTTTCCAAATCCTGAACAGTCAGTTCAGACCCAAAGGTTCTGAGGATCTAAGACATCCCAGGAATATTGGAAAAATTCCTGCCCCCATACACCACCTAGGTCATAGAGTCATGGAATTAAGTTATCTATGAAAAAAAATAGTTCCTCTTATTCTCTGTGATCCAAAAGATCAATGTCTTAAAAGTTACTGTCATTGCAGATAATACAATGACCATCTGAAAGTGCTCCCTAGAGAGAAAGGAACATCTTAATATAAAATCATTTTACATAGCTGATTAGATACCTATTCGTTTTTTCCCCCAAGAGCAAACAATTTCACCAGGAATGATTTAACAGATTAATATTCCTCAATTATTACATCATGTTTTCAAACACCAATGAAAGATAATCTGTCAAAGAGAGACCTGCAGCATTGTTCAGGTACAGTATTCTTCATTTCACAGAAAAAAGATCATTGACAATCTTCTTTATACCAGTGAAAGGTCAAGGAAGTAAAGTATAAAAAAAATCTAATGACTTTTAAGAGCTTAGTGAAAATAATGAAATAGAAGAAAGTCAGTTTGCTATTTATTCTACAGATACTTACTGAATTTCTGTTATGTACCAGATATTGGACTAAGAAGAAAAAGAAGGCATAAAGCAAATTAGAAGCAAAGTATTCCTGATAATGCTTTTGTTCAAGATAACATGCAGTTTTCAAAAACTATAGAGTAATATTTTCACTTATACATATAAGATACTAAGCATAATATCAAACAAAATAAAGAATATAAGAAAATGATACTCTATCAGGCCTAATGATCCCTGGCTATAATTCTAGTCCTAGAGAAGCTGAGGCAGGAGAATTGCCATGAATTTTATCCAAGCCTGAGTTACACACTGAGTTCCAGAGCAGCCTGACTTACACAATCAAATTGTATGTCAAAAAAAACAGAACAAAACATTAAATAAATAAAACAATACTCCATAATAATTTGTCAATTGGGATATCACATAAAAATACACAATGTGGTAAGAAGAAATGGTAAATTATATTTTTTATCATAAGGCTCAAAAATCATCTGACCATCTCACTGGATATCATATAGTTATATATTAGTTTATTATGTAGAAGACATGAGTATGTATAGTTTAGAAAGCAATCTGGAGTTGGATTACATTCTCTCCTTCCATGATGGAGGTTCTAGAGGTTAAATTCAGGTCATCAGGCTTGGTGGTAAGTACCTTCATACAGTGAGCCAACTCGTCAGCCCTAGATATGAGATATTTTAACAAAATATGATAGTTTTTCTCACAAAAACTTTTATATGAAATATGAGTTAAAGTGGCTACTATCACAGGATCAAAATTATTCCTATCACACTAATAAATAATGTCACATCTAATAGTAAAACTCTTAAATTCCCATTGAGTTCAGAAGCTAAACTAATCCACCAGCCTTCACCGTATGATTTGTTATTTCTTTGGCACTCTATCCATTGAAATATAATAAAAATCACTTTAAAACATTGACTAAAAGCAAGAGTCTAACATACAAATATGTGTGACATTTGCAATGCACATGTATTTAAGGATGTGAGTCACTGCAAAATATATACCTTGAGGGAATTTTATCCATATGAGCCAGAGGCAATCATTTAGAAAAGCATAAGAAAATATACACCAAAAGAAAGTAGTATCAATACTTATCAGCTCTCCCTATTGAACAAACTGCCATTTTTCCTACACACCGATATTTCAAACTGTAATATAGTGCAAGTATTTAAGCATATCTGATAGCACAAGTGGTATCATTTTTATCTTTCTATAATCTAAGTTACTTTTATGCTATGCTACCTCTGTTGAATAGGATTCATCTGGACTTATGTTTCCAATGTCTGATAATTTGATAGTATAGATAATTTAGTAAGAATACTTCGCTGTCACTAATTGTAATCAGGGCTGCTCACTTCATTTTTTCTTTGACTTCCTATACATTGTTATTTTATACACTATAAAGTCGACTAAGTCTGTATTTTGTTTTGGTATTTCTTCAACAAAACGCATATTTTTGAAATCTTGATGAATGTCTGGTTACCATTTATCCTGCAAATACTTACTAAATTTCCAGAATGCACGTGGCACTGGGCAAAGCTGGACTAAAGCATAAATTTTAAGTGTAAAGCCATTGAGAAACTAAACAGACCTGGCTAGAGGTTTCTTTCAAGATGAAATGTATATTCAAGAAAACTATAGAACAGGGGACATAAAGATGGCTCAGTGATTAAAAGCCCATGCCTCCAAGTTTGGTGACTTGAGATTGAGACCTCGAACCCAAAGGATAGAAGGAGAGAACGTGCAAAAGCAAGCTGTTGTTTGACATCACATGTGAGCTATGGCACAAACCTGAATACACACAATGCACACATGAAACTATGTATATACTATGCCCCAGACATGCTGGCTGGAAAATTAACGTGCTGTTTTTTCCAGTTTAGTGATGACTAAGTCAGTACTCAAAACAATAAAAATTGAACCTAAATTCTACTTACAAGGACATGGAAATGTTTTTAAGTTGTTTCCCCACCTCTTGCTTTCTCTATCATGTCTCCTTTTTTGATCTCAGTGATTTCTGTTCCTTACAGCTCTGTCACTGGTGTATTTCCGGTTCATACTGAGCTCTCTGTCCTCAGACCTATCATTTCTTTAAACTCACTGGTACCTTTTGAATGCACTACCTTTCAGGTTTATAGATACGCAAACCAAACATACAGTATACTATATACTGTGTATATTTAGATAATATATATTATTACAGATAAAATGTTTGTAGTCCCCTTTCATTATTGAATATCGTTTACTCCTTCTAAACTAAAGCTATTAGTTATTCTGTTTCACTACTATACTGATCTATTGTTAATCTACAAATGTTAACCATGGGTTTATTCATAAGGGCTTTGTAACATTTTCATTCAGGAAACAGTTACTTTATTCTTTCATGTTGCGTATTGCTTTAATTCAACCACATGTGGATGTGCATAGTTTTTCTTGTTTAAGACTAAGAATATTCAGCAAATCAGAAAAGTCACACTTTTATCTATATGGGAAATTTCTGAGTACCATATTGCTTCTTTTCTGTTCACTTCCTTCCTTCATTCAAAAGCAGTCCAACTTCATTTTGACCTCTGTACATCTAAAACACCTCCCTCTGTTCTTGTCATTTTCATTATAACATGTGACTTTCCTCTTCTCTTTCTTTCCATTAAACCATTCACTCTATAACTGTATTAAATCTCCCTGTCAACCTGTAAAAAGAAAATTTCATATTCTTTCAATCCAGTACTTTTGTTTTCAAAAATGTATTTTGTTGAGTCAACAGTTTATCATACTGTATGAAATTATCCTATTACTACAATTTACCTGTTAACAATTTTTAAATTCACTTATTTTAATTTCACAGATATATTAGTTGTTTCCAGTTTTCATCTCTTCTATTCTCTCTCTCTCTCTCTCTCTCTCTCTCTCTCTCTCTCTCTCTCTCTCTCTCTCTCTTTCTTTCTCCATCCCTCCCTCACAAACTACTACCTATAGCCTCATTTTCAGTGACATGTTGTAAAACTGTCATTTCAGGAATACTTCACTATAATAGGCCTTTTTTTCTCAACTATTTGGGGGCCACAGTGGATTAAATCCAGACTTCACAGAAAAAAACCTGGGTCATTACATTGCCTTTTGATCAGTAGTTGTATGATTTTAGGCAGGCGGTCAGGTCTGGAGCTGCTACACGGGTAGTTGAGAGTTTTTACATTTTCATTTACGAATGGCCAGACCTTATGAACTCTGACTTCAATTGATAGCTCGTTTCTAATTCTCAGCACAAATTGTGTTCGTGTCCAAGGCCCAACCAATCATTACTCCCAGTAGCTTTCATTCACTTCTCTACCTTCATATTCTTTAACATGTGTCTTTTGAGCCAAAGTACAGATTTACATCAATGGTTGTCACATTCTAAGTAGAATTTATATATGTTGAAATGAGGAAACGCAATTTCTGAGATGAGTTAAGTCCAACTTTGCATTAACAAAAAACAAAATTCTAATTATCAGTTAAACTTCAGTCTTCCACGCAGAGTGGTTTTCTGCGGGCAAGATTGCAGTCTATTGATCTGCGCTTCTATTTGTTGAATGGATGAACTTATTATCTGAGTTCTCATCTTACTCTAGTCTAGTAGAGTTTTTTGCAGTGCTTGGTTGCTACAACACAAACACGTGACAAGCATTGTGACCTTTCCTGTGTGGTAGGGGTTTAATGACGCTTTGCCCGAATGATGGCTTGCGATCCAGTATAGAAAAACAGTCTTTCCCTGGTCTGCATTATTAAGAGGAAATCAAAACAGAAGCATAATTATAATGTATGCCTTTAGTAAAGCTGTCGCCTGGGATTAGAGGTAGGCTTCTGTTTATTGAAAATGTTAAATAATTGCTTCCAAAGTTCAATGAATCAATTAACATTTCTACTTCATATTTAAGCCTACATTTTGGGGAGGGGGA
>CABHPR010122336.1:0-35101 GCA_902168415.1 Peromyscus melanophrys
AATATAATATAATATAATATAATATAATATAATATAATATAATATAACATGCAATAAGATAAATCAAAAACTAACACATTGGAATAGGACTAAAAAAACAGAAGGAAAAGAGCCCAAGGAAAACACATAGAAGCAGCAACCCACTTGTTTGCACACTTGGGGATCCCATAAAACCACTAAACTGGAAGCCATAATATATGCACAAAGGACCTATAGGGTAAAAAGAGATAAAATAATTAAAAATAAGGTAAGTTTAAAAAACAAATAAAAGGAAAAGCTCTGGCATGACATTATGAGACAAGGAACCTTCAAAGATGCTTGAGTTTATTTTCTGTTGGCCATGTACTGCTGGTCATGCAGCCTAGCCTTAAGAGTAGTTTGTTTCCACAGTGAGACTCCCTTGGAGAAAACTAAAGTTTTATTTGCAAGTCTTTATGAATTGGAGATATCTTCTTGGTTAGAACGTGTCCACTTCTCCTTTCAGCTCTAGGACACCATCTGTGCAGGCCCTGTGCATACTGCCTCAGTCTCTGTGAGTTCATGTATTTGACAATCCTCTTGATTTAGAGGGCCTTGTTTTCTTGGTGTCCTCTATCCCCTGTGGCTCTTATACTCTTTCTGCCTCCTCTTCTACAGGGTTCTCTGATTCCTCAGGGGAAGGATTTGATAGAGACATTTTAGGGTTGAGTGTTCCAGGTCTCTCACGCTCTACATACTGTCTGGCTGTGGGTCTCTGTATTTGTTCCCATCTGCCGCAGGAGGAAGCTTCTCTGATGATGGCTGAGCAAGGTACTGATAGTCCCTGGCCAGAGTTGAGATTTTTCTTTATGACCACCAAGCCACTATTGTTTGAATGCTCCAAGGACCAAAGACTGAATCTCTACCCTAGAGCCTACCACCAGTGAAAGAATGACCATCTAAGGCTTCCTTATGATCTAAATTACGATGGGACTATGGCTCAGTGACAGTGATAAGCTAGGCCTCGGTTTTATCCCACAAGTTCCAAATTTGTTTCAACTGTGGCTTCCATGTACCTGGACAAGTCATTTATAGCCTTACTGAATATTATTATGAATTTTCAAGACACTCTATGGCAGGACCACTGCAGGCCTACTCCAAGAGAGAGCACAGCTATATAGTGCTCACTCCAGGAAAGAGGTCCCTGTGCTTAAGAACTCGAGTCCTTTGATTCAACAGACCTAGCTGTACAGTTGTGTCTTTAGGTTGTGTTTGTATCTTAAGATTATTTCCATAAATTATTGGTCATAACACTGTTTTTATATGTTTTATAGCCCAAAAGGTGATAATTTATTGATCTCAATAAGAAATAGCTTCCATATTGGAGTGCTAACTGGATGGACAGTTGCTGATATTTGTGTAGAACAATGATAAGTTAAATCCAATTTTGAACACATTTGATTATAAGCAACATGTTTTATACTTTTTTAGCACCTAGAGTCCCAAGGGAAATAAAATCACAAGTCAAATTGACTTCCCTAATACCTCCTGTGCCCATGTTACCTAGGTGTTCACACTTTTTCAATCATTCCAGTCCAGTGAGGGCCAAGTAAGGACAGCTGGGTAAGCTTTATTGCTTTGCTAAACTTCTATCCTGAAAATATGACCATTAAAATGTTAACCTTTTTGGATGTGAATCATTTTGCAAACTGAAGATTGTAACTAGTCTTTCTCTGTACTGCTAGCCAGCACCAAATAAATGACACAGAGACTTACTGATTATAAAAACTCGGCCAGTAGCTTAGGCTTATTACTAATTAGCTCTTACAAGTTGAATTAACACATTTTTATCAATCTACTTTTCATCTCATGGCTTTATTACCTTTACTCTGTATTGTCCATGCTGCTTTCTCTGAGTTCTGGCATCTCCTCATGACTCTGCCCTTCTTCTTCCTAGCATTCTCTCTGCCCCCAAAATCCTGCCTAGCTATTGGCTGTTCAGCTTTTTATTAAACCAATCAGAGTGACACATATTCACAGTATACAAAAAGTTTATTCCACAACAGGAGATACTTCCCATGTGATGTTTATATGCTTGAAATGTAGACCTTCCATTTTTCCAAATCCACATAGGAAATGTTTTTTGAGTTAGGAAGATCTTCAGTAAAAAAATCTGAGTAAATCTTGACCTCTTTTCCTCTCTCCCCCTCCCCTCCCCCTTCCCTCTCCTCTCTTCTCCTCTCCCTCCTCTTCTCCCCTCCATTCCCCCCTTCTCTTTTTGCTCTGCTCTTTCCTGTGTTTATTATGAATTTGAGAGGACTATTTTTCCCCAAAGTGGAGAAAACAAAATTTCTTGCTTCATGTTTTATTTTTCACTGTACTCACCATACAGGACTTTGTTGGGCTTTTGTCTCACGTACTTCAATCTGTGTATTCTTGGATTGAGTATTGGCAACAATAAGCTTTTAAAAAGACTAATAAAGATAGGTAGAGGTTTAGATCCTAACGTTTATGAAGAAATGAAAAAAAAAAGACCTCAGCAGAACATTTAAACAACTTCCTTTAAAGGCGCTCAGGGAATATTGCAGAAGAGGAAGTGGAAAGAGCCAGAAGATAGGAAGAAGGGCTCTGAGATGTTTTCAGGGAAGGATGCAGGCATTGCAACCATGATACTATAGCAACTGTAGTTGGCTGTAGTAGGCCTGAAAAGGAGTGAGACTGTTAAAAGCTAATCATGGATCTGGAAAGGGCTCAAGGGGCCCTACTCCTTTCTCTTGAATTATAGGCTACTGATAGATGTTGAGGGAGGAACTATCATTGTCTTCAGTTGTGTACACACTTGAGTGAGCTCACTTGGCTCCACAGTCACATGGACAGCACTAGTTAAAAATCAGTGGGTCACAGAACAAAATAAAAAGACATGAATGTGGAAAAGGGGACTTCTAAGGAGGGAGGGGTGCTAACTGGGGTGGGGAGAAGATAAGAGAAGGTGTGAGTGAGGGTAATAAGAACACATTACATACATGTATGAAATTGTCCAAAACATTTCTTCAGTAAAAAAATAATATTAAAAATTAGAAGATTTGGAATTGAAGGGATTGCTCAGTGGTTAAGGGCACTTGCTGTTCTTGCAAAGGACTTGGGTTCAATTCCCAGTACCAACATGGCAGCTCACAACTGTCTGTATCTCCAATTCCAGGGGGATCCAACACTCTCTTCTGGTCTGTGTGGTTACAGGCAGTTATGCAGAAAACATCCATATATGTAAAATAAAGTTGAGCTTTTTTAATGTTGATGTTAAACATTTCAGGATGATTAGAACCTATAGTTTCATGACATCTACATAATTTTTAAAAAATTACATGATAAGTATTCCTTTAGTAATCTTTTGGCTTTTGAATTTCTAAAATAATTTTTGACTTTTAAGCATAGTAGAAATGGCAAACTGTTGTCCCAATTAAGTCATTAATTATTTTTAGCTATTATTTAAAATGTACAAGAAATGAAGAATCTGAACACAAAGTACTAAATATAATATGAAGTTTTGTTTAAAATGCAATCATTCCTTATCCACTTGATATATAGTGAATCATTCATAATAAATATTTGTAATGATGAAATGCCTTCTTTTGCATATTAATATGAAATAGGGAAATATAAGCATTAACATTATATTGTTGAATTTGCCATTTGATTATCATTAAATGTGTCCCTACATTCTAGTAATAAAACCAAAGAAGATACTTAAAAGCCTCTGAAGGAGAAAAGAGGTTCTATATTGGAAAGTTGCACAACTGGTCACAACAGATGATTTATCTTTCCTTTTGTTTTAATAATGTAAATATTCACATCTTAAAATCAACTAGAGCAGAACACAAAGATGAGTCTCTTCTCAATTTAAACATAATTTTACTTATCTGATTTAAGTCTTCAAATAATTACATGCTTTTATTGCTTAAAAATATGTATTGAGATATATTAAATCTAAATCAAGATTATAATATACCTTTATGGAGACATTTCTTGTGGTTCAGTTAACTTATTCCTAATTATTATGTAGATATTTGAGAGTTGAACATAAGCAGGAGTGCTGCCATTTCCTTGATGATACACTTATAGAAATAAGAAGCATAGCATCTCTATGTTTATTTATTCTATCTTTCACCACTTACATGCATAAAATTAAGAATTCTCTTCCTGATAGATAATGTTTAATTAATTTGTCATAGATTAAAGAGAATTTATATAGAAATTTTCAGTAGTAATCTCTTATATTTTTGGTTGTGAGCCTAGCCTTTAACGGCTGAGCTATCCCTCCAGCCCAGTAGTAATCTCTTTATGCCAACTCCATAAGTCACTCTTAAGGTTTATAATAATTCTATATTATTACAATATTATGAAAATTTCAAAACAAACGAGTTAAATTTCAAGGCAAGTGTATTTTCTTGTGTTTGTTTTTGTGGGGGTGGGTTTTTGTGTGTGTTTGCTATGTACATTTTAGTTCATTTAGATTGGATAGTAAAATGTTTTAGGCTTTTCCAAGTAGATGGTTTGTGTCAACCCTCTGCACATAGGCATATATGATATATGAATGAATGTGTGTGATTGATTCCATTAAAACTTTGCTTACACTAACAGGAGATGTGTTGAATTTGTTTTGTGGGTTATAGTTTGCTGACCCCTGGCTTAGAGGATAAATGACTGTGTACTGGTTGAACCAGTTTGATGAAAGATACACATGAGGGAGCAGGTTCGTTTCATTGCTGCCCAGGTCTTGACTGCCTATTTTCTAGAAAACAGCCACCACTCTAATCAGGTAATGGCGTGTGCTTGTGATTTCTCTCCTTTGCTAAGGAATTTTGAGATTTATCTACCAAATGAAATATGCCAGTGCCAGAAGCAGCCCTAGTAGAATAAAAACACAACTGTTACCATATTTAATGCAGAGTGGAGCCATAGTCAGTCATCTGTAGCTCATGTTGAGCTTGGGGAGACATTGTCCAATAGTTCCTTGAACTCTCATTTAAGAGATCCATTTTCTTATATTAGTTGCTGTAAGTACTGCAGTCTAAGCAGGTGTTTATATATAACTCAGTGGAAGTGTCAATGGAAATTTTAGTCTGTAGTGAACTTTGAATTATGGAAATCAACATAAAATGTGTTATCACTTCAAATACAGTATCCAATTTTATAATGGCTAAGTAGTCAGAGACTGCTTTTCTCTTTGTGTGTATATGTGGATGTCAAAGATTGGCATCAAGTGTCTTCCTTTATTGCTCTCCATCCACCTTTATTTTGAGGGACAGGGCCTTTCATCATTTTGAGCTCATGGAATAGGCTAGGCTGGCTAGCCAGTAAACCCCATGGATTCTCCTGTCTTGCTTCCCCAAAGCTGAGAGTACAGGTATGTGCACACCCAGGTATTTGTGTGAGTGCTAGGGATCTGAACTCAGGTCCTTGTGTTTATGAAGCTAGAACTTTAACATCTTAATCATTTTCCAGTCCCTATTATTAATTTTCTACTAAGAAAATTTTCCAAGTTTCTGATCTCACCCTTCCTTTTCTATTAACTATACTTAGAGGAACAACTCGGATCTGACATTAAAATTGACATCACATGGTTGGCTCCATAGCTCAGGGGTTAGAGTACTGGTCTTGTAAAATTGACATCACAAGAAAGAGAAATATTATAGCTTGAAATCTCCTTTATCATGAGGAAGAAGATTATAATTTCAATAATCATAGTAATGATTTTGACCCTGTAGATTTAATTCTCACTACTCTTTATAAAATGGTGTTTACATACTGTAATTTTATGTAAATTGAAACAAAGGTCCTTCTGAAAGGTTGAAGGAATTAAAGTAAAATTGAAATACACTCAATTAGGAAAAGAAGAGGCAATATTCAATCTCTCCCTATTTCCTAATACTTATCCTGATTTTTCTACAGGTAGCCACGGTGTTTTATAATAGTAAATGTAGTTGAGCTGCTTTTGGCAATTACGACTGACAAATGCATAGTATGGGGTGCAGCCTTAGCCCATAGAATTTAATCTGGCTAAGAAATAATTAAACATCTGTGAACAGTCAGTTGTTTGTCACAAATTCTCAGACAAAAGTCTTGCCCTTGTTTTGCCTATGGATCTGCCCCAACCTTGATGGTCATTTCTACACATACCTAACACTTTACAGTTTAGCACATTCAAGTGCTATTTTAAGGTACATATCATAATGTGTTTCTACTCGCTTCTCTGTGGTGTTTATCTAAATAGGTACTCATTTACATTCAGCTTTAAAGAAAATGGGGAAATGGCAGGGATGTACTGAATGAAATGGAAAAGAGAACTCAAAATGCACTCTAGAGATTAGGATGATGGCAATTTCAACTACCATCATTTAAAAAATTATTTACGGTGGATGGGGAAAGTAGTATTTTATATTTAGTATCTCATTTAATCCTTACATCATAAAATTGAGATAGATGTTTTTGTTTCGATTCCTTAAAGTTTGTACTGAAACTAACTGATGACATTAAGTTTTGACCTCAATGATGAGACTTCAAGTCACTTAGTGCTTGAGGGATAGTACATCATGATGCGTGTGATCTAAGACATAGCTAAGTCAGAGAACATACAGACACTACCCAATGTGTGGCTCTGAGACTAGCTGCAGCAGTTCTTCATTCCAGACCTGCTGAACAGAAAAGGAATTTCTCTTGGCACCATAAGCACATTGGGATTTAAAAAGCACAATTCTAGATTTCCTGGTAAGTCATCTGAAGAGACATAGAAACAGTTTTCGTCATAAAGGGGACTGGGAAGCAAGATAAACAGGAACTATCACAATGCTCTATAGACAAGAAGGATTTCCCTACTCCTGAAATCCATATTTCAAACTTGGTGGAGAGATTTGGGCAGGAAGTGATAATGAAGTCCTATTTGGTGAAAATTTATCAAAGAACAGGATTCAGTAGTCTGTAAAAACTCTGAAAGTAGATAGATGGGAACTCAAAAGCTTACAAATTTTAAAGGGTGACAATTACATTTTGTTATTTTTGGGTTTTTTGTTTGTTTGTTTTTTAGGTTTTTTTTTCAAGACAGGGTTTCTCTGTGTAGCTTTTGGAGCTTGTTCTGGAACTCACTCTGTAGACCAGGCCTCGAACTCACAGAGATTCACCTGCCTCTGCCTCTTGAGTTCTGGGATTAAAGATGTGCGCCACCACCTCCCAAAAACATTTTGTTATTTTACTATGCAAATATTTACTAAAACCTTTCCTTCTTTACTATGTATTTTACAGGGTACAAGGACAGAGATAGACAGGATAGAATATAGGCGCATAAGTTCAAGCAAAGCAGGTTACACATGTCTTGTCTGACAGTATAGATTTCAGAGTTTTCCATATTTAGGAGTATTTACATAGACTTTTTAAAGCCCAAAGCATTCTGTGATTTAAGATTTTCTGAATAGCAATGCCCAACATGTGTTAGGAAGCATTACTACAGAATAGTAACCTAATGGAAACCATACATCATGTGAGCATCTGGGTTCTATTTGTATCCTGTGTCATTGGAAATGACATAATATTTTTAAATGTACAAACTTTTTGAAGTAAAGAATTCTGTCTCTATTCCTTTGTATCAAGTTTTAATGTCTAAGACTTTAAGGAAGTCATTTGTTTCAAAATGTGCACACTTGAATTGAGATATAGCTACTCAGTCCTTATTTTAAATTATAGAAATAATTCCATGATCGGTAGGTAGTACCACACTAATAAAAGCAAGGACAAAGAAAAAAATCTTATGGTTGATTTATATTATTGTAGGCAATTCACTTCTTATGGCTTTCCACTAGTGTGTAAAATATGTGTATGTTGTTGCTTTTAATATATCACTTTTAAAAAATAAGGCATAAAAAGCAATCTGTACATACAAGCTACAGAGAACTGTTTAATCCATGTGCTTCAGAGATATTTTTAAAAAAAGCACAGAGACATCTACATGGGTAAAAGTTCATAATGTAAAATAAAGTGTTGTATATAATATCTGTAAATGATTATGAAATTCATTATTTCAATTCACTAAATAAAGTATTAACATACTTTGTTCTATAATTTCCAAAGAAATCCCAACATATTTAACTTAAAACCATAAATATTAAAGCCAGTGTTAAGAACCAGGTTCTTAGGGTAATAACCTGATTGCACTTCTAGTAAAATGTACAAACTTTAAGACGACGTTAAATGAATTCCCAGATGTATCCTAATATGGTAACAAGACAAATTGGAAAGTTAATAATGAAGGGATGAGAATGTAAATTTGAAGCAATGTCACAATATACTTATCCTCTCTTATATTGCACTTGGATCTTCTGACAGCTTTGAAAGCCTGAACCAAATGGGCATAGTAAAAATTGGAACACATGTTAGTTTGGGCACTCATCAGCCTTTGCGGATTTTAGAATGAAGCATTTATTCTGAGGCTTTGTTTCCTCTGAGCTGTACCTCGTAAATGAAAAGTACAACATGTGCATCTTCCATGCTGAGAAATAAACAGCAACCTCACCCTCTGTAAACAGTAATCCAATATGCTGAGCAAGATTTACAGATGCATCCGTTTAGATAAACAGTAAGAGGCCTTACTAATGACTAGTCCCGTGTAAGAACTGTGGCAATTCGTACTACATGGAAAAGGTTCTCTGTCACCACTACACTTTCTTCAGAGCCCAGGCAGTGTCTAACACACAGGAGGAGGCCAGTTAAGGTCTGTGAGTGAATGAATCAGAGGACATTCTGGAGGTTTAGAAAGAGGAAGTCCCAATGGCTCCTGCTTTAGTTCTTTCTGCAGTGTGCAGAATCGCTGCAAGTCAGGTCATGTAGCTCAGTCCAGGTCTCTACAGGAAGCCAGGAAGGAGAGGCCAAGGCTTGACCTTGTGGCTTTGCCAGCCGACCCTCTCTTCTGGCTCTGTTTCCTTCATGTGGAGAAGCAGATGTGCCTGCTTGATAGGGCAGATGCCTGGAAGCCCCATGGTCTGGAGGAGGTAACATCCTGGTCTCTCATGTTTCCTGGGTGATTCATTAATCAGCCACGAGTACAAGATCTGTCAATCACTTCCAGAAGCTCAGCCCTATCAATGCTCTTATGATAATGGGTTCAAGATCCAGAGAGAGTAAAACTCATAGCAAATTATAAATAATAATAATAATAATAATAATAATAATAATAATAATAATCATCTCGGTGCATACATTTTTGTAAAGTTAAGGCAAGCTTATTTAAAGCCTTACTATAACATTCTTTTAGTTGCACATGAACATACAGGGTCAGCTTATCCTTTTGCTAAAGTATTTATCATGCATGAATCAATTACAGGCATCGTAGATCTCATTTCCTCTTATCTCAGAGGCAAACCTATCTTTTTTATCCAAATTTCAAATAGTCGGAGTATGTCATCCGACTGCACCCATTGCTTTGAATTTGTTTTTCTGTACAGTTATCTCGTGTTAAGTCTCTGCCTTGGCAAAAACACTTCTAAAAGCCATTCCTGTTTACAGCTAAAAATCTGATGAGGATGGGTTATATACTCACCTCTGTCTATTCCTCAACCCTCTGCCAAGTAGCATCTATCCAAGTCTCTTTTTTCTGTAGTTTACATGAGCTATCACCTCTAAATCCATAAGGTGAGTTCTGACTGCATTTAACCTCTTTTAGATTTTTATCTCCACAGCTCCTTTGTATTTCTACTCTTGTCAGTGATTCTCACCCTTCCTAATGCTATGACCCTTTAATACAGTTCTTCATGTTGTGACTTCAACCATAAAATTATTTCATTGCAACTTTATAACTGTAATTTTACTACTGTTATGAATTGTAATGTAAATATCTGATATGTAGGATACCTGATATGCAACCCCCAGAGGTGCTCTAAACACTATGTCTTGCTCTTCCCTGGAAGTCTTGGATCTCTCATCTGTTCCTTAAGCACATTTACATCACAAATCCCCTCTCTTGTCACTGTAGATTCATTCATTTCACCCTGTGATTGACTACAGCTTCAATACTATAGTCAAGCTTTCCATTTCAGGCAGACCAACATCATTGTAAAAATTACAAGGGAAAGAATGTAAGAGGAGAATCACGTTTTAGCCTTTGTGAAAACTGAAATACCATTGCATGCAGTACTCCAAGGCACCAATAACTACAAAATAGAACTCTTTCACAGTACCTGGCTATAGACACAACTTTTTGAATCTCTCCCCTCCGACTTCACTCTCGTCTACTTTTCCCCTTTCTTTCATGGTTTCTGTCCAGTTATGTCATCTGTTTTGTCTTGGTTTCTGCTTTATAGTTCCTTGGTATGTACCCTTTATTCTCTAGCTTAGAAGCCTACTATAGCTTCCATTTTGCCTTTAGTGGTTTTGAAATTAGGAGGCTTATGTATATATCTAAATAAAATGATGAATGAACATATCAGCCATATACTTTTGACTTCTTCTTTGTGTTCTCAATGGTTGCTAGTAACACAACCACTGCCAGTTATTGAGTAAAATGCTGTAACTTCTACCATTACACAATTTACATAGTCTTTAACCTTGACATACCCCTTAGAAAAGATGATGTTAGGGACTAAATGCTTGTGCATCTTCCTGGGTTTCTGTGTGGAATTCTGTCCCTGAATGTGATGGCATTTTAGATGGGTCCTTGGGCAGGTGATTCAGTTTAGCTGAGGTAAGGAGGGTGGGACCATGATGAGTTGAGTGTTGTTAGAAGAAAGCAGGGTTTATTCTGCCATGTGAAGATAGAGAAAAGGTAGCCATCTACAAATCAGGAAGTGTCTTCACTAGAACTAGACTATGCTGATATCTGATCTCAGGTTTCAAGTTTACAGAACTCTGAGAAATCAATGTCTGCTACTTAAGCCAAGCCAGTCATTCAATGTTATTTTGTTGTGACAGCCTAAGAAGATTAAGGAAAAGTGTATATCTCCTTCTTTATTATATTTCTACTTTTTCAGTACTGTATTTTTAATTATGTGTAGGTGTGTCTATCTATGTGTGGGTATGTATATATGAGTGAATGTGTCCACAGAGGCCAGAAGCATCAGATCTTTCTGAGCTGACATTGCAGGTGGTTTTGAGCTACCCAGTATGGGTGCTGGGAATCAATCTTGAGTCTTCTACAACAGTAGTATGTGCTCTCAACTACTGACTTATCTATCCAGCTTCTTGCTCCTAGTATAAAAAGAAGCTGATTTGTTTAAAGCGAATTGCTTGCTTTATTTCACAGTTCCAGTGGGTGTCAAAACTAGGCATCAAAAACCATTGTTATCATTTATTTCAGATACCTAATGAACAAATGCAATGTGGCTTTCTGCATTCAATGTAAATGAACAATTGTCTTTTACTGCTTGTGAGCCCAACATATGCCATGAATTTTGTAATTATTTTTCTACTTTTTATTTGGGGATGGAGGATAACAATATATCACTTTAGTAATACCCATTGCTTAATATTCCAAAGACAGTCATTGAGGTTTGTTTTGAGTAAAGTGAATAAAATAATAATTGGGAGCTAGTGAGGTGCTCCCATAGGTAAAAGTGCTTGCCGTGCAAGCCTAACAATCTGAGTTTGATCCCTGGAATCCATGGTGGAAGGAGAGAACTGACTCCAAAAAATTATCCTGTGACCTCCAAGAGTATACTGTAGCCCACATGTACCCTGCACTTACACACACACACACACACACACACACACACACACACACACACACACATGCATGCACACAATAAATAAAATAAAATAAAAATAATAGTTGGTCTTTCAAGATTCTAATAAAATTAACTTGTAGAAGCCTATACCAAGGGGGAAATTTTTGGAAGGTTGATTAGATGGGTCAAATGAATTAGAAGCTATTTGGCTGCAAGCAAGAGAACATTCCTCCCTCCTGGGAGATTAAGCAGCCTTGTTATTGTAATGTAACATAAAAGAAAGTCCAGCATGTCAGAAGATCCATATATAGGCCTCCTTCCAGAATCCATCCTGTTCTGTATGCTGTTCAATCTATTTTCTGGCTGGCGGCAAGACTGGCTGTATTAGTTTCAAACAACCACACTGAGATGTGACAGTGAACAGAGGAAGATGTACAGGCCATCCCTTCCTTTTTCTTTCTTTTCTTAGGAGAATTCTGCAAGCTTCTTTACGTTCCTTTGATTGTGGCTTGGAAATAGACTGTGGCAGTGACTGCTACTTGCCTTCTCTTCTCCATGCATACTTTTTACTGCCTTCTAGATAGCTTGAGACTAAATCTCCATCAGTGTGTAATTCCTGCGGCCTAAAGTACAGATAAGTCTGTCTGGAGCTTTAGCAATGGTGTTGGCACTGAGAGCCCCACCCCTCAAATGGAGGAAGCATAGGCTATTGGAAACTTCTCTCATGCATCACAGTGTCCCCAGATTGCAGAACACCTGGATTCTTTATCCAGCAGTGAATTTAACTTGCGTCTGATTTAAAAACCATTGTTGTATTTGATTTGTTGCCCTTTTCCTAAATGTCATGCAACCAACCTCAGTCTGAAATGCATTTAAAGCATATTGAATGATATAACCACCAATTAAAAATGATGAAACTCTATTTTTGGAGCTAGGATGGATCATCTACTCTTAACGACAGGGGAAGACTGACTAGCCAGGCATCAGAAATCTGGAAGGAGGATGGAAAGGCAAGTACCTACAGTGGACAACAGACTGAGGCTATTCATAAAGTTAGATTTGTAGAGGTGACAGAGATATTCATGGGTGGAAAATTATTCCAAGTCATGTTGTCTGAAAGCAAGTTCAGTGGACAAATCTTTGTAAGACTTAGTCAACAATTTGTTGATAAGAAAATTTATATATATATGTACATACATATGTGTGTGTGTGTGATAATAATACAACTACCATACATATATTGCTTCATTAATTCCTTCATCCCAACATGCAAATGGCTAGTGGCTTCTTCTATTTGGCAAGAATCCTTTACATAAATGTTACCCTCACTTTGAATAGAGTGGAGAGAAAGCCATCTCAAAGTTATATATTTGGCTATGGGTAATGATGTGAGAAAATTTGCTTTGCTAATGTTTGTATGAGCTAAAAATTGAAATAGCATGCATTTGCCCCAACAGGGGCCAGTCTCCTAAGCAAACCATAGTGCAGCATGCATGTGGGTTTTCTTGTTAATTATATGGGTGCTGACCCTAGAAGTTTCACTTCCCTTTACATACTGTGGCTCCTTTAGAAGATAGGGCTCAGCATGTTGGCTTCAAAGTGCTTTGGTTCAAGAACTTTGGCCTCATTATTGTAGAACTTAGTAGCCATCTCAGAAAAGCAAACAATGGGCTGCAGAGATGGCTCATTAATTAGTAGGACATACTGCTCTTCCAAAGGACATGAGTTCAATGCCTAGCACCCATGTTGGGTAATTTAGAATGGCCTATAACTCCAGCTCCAAGGGCTCCTCTTCTGCCCTCCATGGACACTGCCCTCACATGCATATACCAAGACATATACATACATACACATACCTTTAAAAAATTAATAAAAAAATCAAACTAACAGGGATGGAAAATTCTCTGTTTTATATGGTTTCAATTTTTCTTGTTTCACCAAGGTCTTTAAGTAAGATATCCAAGGGAAACGGTGCCTCTATCATCATATATATATATATATATATATATATATATATATATATATTATATATATATATTATATATATAAATAATTGTATACAATTCAATGGCAAATAATATCCATGTGTCTGAATGGTAAATAGCCAACTGAATTTCACAGAACAGTTTCATGGATGCTGAAGGAAGCAAGAGAAAGAAAACAAATCTGAGCCCTGTAAGATCCATGGAGGTCCATATTAGGAACAAGGAAGGGGATGTATTTTTAAGTGGGAAGCCAACACAATATAGAAATGCACTGTTTAACATAAATTATGCTAATTTAATCAGAACTTCTGAATTGGGATATAGTGATAAGAAACTTGATACTGATATATATGTTCATAAATCTTACTGTAGATTAAAAAAGATATTGACAAAATGTATAAGCAAAGCAAAAACAGTTTGGGTTACCGTCAGTCTTTCTAAGACTGCAGTATAATTTACAGGATTAATATGCCAATTAAACATAATTTCCTTTTTTTCTTATGGTTTAATGAAATCTCTTCTTCTCTTGGGTAAACTGAGTAATTATACATTCCCAAATGGAAAAATGTTTTCGCAGAAATGTTCTTTTTTCTGACATCACTAATTTATTCAGTCTCTTTGATGCAAGGTGGGGTTGAAATTACCACATTCTTACAATTATGTATAGATGATCCAGTCTTTCTGTGTGTGAATCTATATTTTATGAGTCTATATATGAGTCCTGAACTATTTTATACTTGGGAATGATTTAGTAAGAAAGCTAGAACACAAAGCTAAAGTGTCATTGATTCAGTACTCTGGGCTCTAGCGATTTTTGTGCTGTCTTTAAATTAATATGGGTGACTTTGTCTTGCTTCTGCCGAATACACTGAAGGTTTCCTACATGTAACTGATTCATTATGTCCATTGCTTAATTTGCCTTAATCAATTAACAGTGCCATTTTCAGTTTCCTACAGAATTATAATCTGCTACTGTAAAATTAGTATTGTCTCTGACATTATTATTATTGTTTGTGCGTGAAAACTATTGGAATCTGTAGTTCACCACCTTGTACTAAACAACCTATTTGCTATTGATGAGAACAATATTCTTTGTACACATTCATCCCATGCAATAAGGAAGACTTTTACATTAGATTAGTCTCTTGGCTGATTTAAATATTATGTTCCTGAGGCCCCAGACCAATGTTGGTTACAACTTTTTCACTTCCTGCCCCGTGGCTGAATGCCTCCAAGTTTTATCAGGTTATTGCACAGATGCCTTTTGAGTCTGAGGAGAACCAATTGAGAATGTAGCTCAATGAGTATAAATCAACCTCCAGAAGAGAATAAAAGTTAAAGCACAGAAGTGGGGCCTAGGTCATAGCTGATCTTTTTTTTTTTTTTTAACAACAAAAGAAAGCAATTCTCCATTAATGACAACACATTTGCATGAGGCATCATATGATGAAGTGTTTGTGCATGGTGTGTGTGTGTGTGTGTGTGTGTGTGTGTGTGTGTGTGTGTGTTTGTGTGCGCGCACGCACATGCGTGTGTACCCAATCTATTGATACATTAACGTCAGTAAAATATACCCATTCTTTGCCATGGAGCATATTGTTGTGTTGAGTTTCAGGTTGCTTTATGCTTGTCTGTGTTATTTTGCTGTAATGATTACCCAAACATTTCCAGAAAAGAAAGGTGAGGATTGATTTGTCAATGCCTGAGGCCCTTCCCAACTTGTGGCTGAAAACCATGTTTGACAGTGAGTTGTTTGGGCCTTGAAAGGAATTTTCCCACAGAAAGGATGTTCTAACTGGCAGGCTCCCAGGACCGCCCACAAATCCATTTAACCATAACAGAGCTGACCAACACTGTCAGGGCTAGAGCTAGTTTCCAAGTGGGAAGTCTGCCTAGTATTAATAGCACAGTTCCAGCTGAACTGTGGGCCCAGTGGACTTCTGATGTGCCGGCCTGGGAACCAAGGCAGTCTTTGTAACACTTATGGGAAATAGATTCCTTGGTGAGAATGGTGGGAAGTGAGGACCATGACTTCCCATTTTTCGTTTTCACTCTAATCATGACCAACTCCAGTATCCAGTGGGAAGAGACCAGGATGGCTCCTAGGGGAATCCTTCTCTCAACCTGAAGTCTGATCTGATTGTGTTGGATTGACTGTTCCCATGTACAGGATATTTGTAAGTTGGGTGTTTCTAGGTCACCTGTATATAATTATGTGGTATGGATGCTTACAATAGTATCTCTTTGTTTAGGAGATATATATATATTAGAATTTAAGTCTGGTGTTGTTTTAGATTTTTAAAATTCATTTTGATCCATTTTGGCTTAAATTGCTCTTGTGATTCTTTAATGGTTTAACACTATTTTTTTGTGCAAATAGAAAGGGTGTGCACAGTTGCTGCAAAAGGTCCCATTCTCCTTATTTGGGAGCAACTTGGACAAGTGGGTGTCTTTTTCTCTCTCTCTCTCTCTCTCTCTCTCTCTCTCTCTCTCTCTCTCTCTCTCTCTCTCTCCTCATTTTCTCTCTGAGATGTACTGTTCACATCAAGATATGCTTTTAGAAATTAAAAATTATATTTGTACTTGGGAGGTAATTTCTTTTTACCTACTCATTTAGAAATATTTTAAACTATGTATAAAGGAGAATGAGAATGAAAATATTTTTCTTTTCAAGGAACTCTTCGTTTTTATTTTGACTTTAGTGGTGCTGGGGACTCACACATGCTAGGCAAGTACTCTACCACTGTGCCACATCCCCAACATCAGTAGGTCTTTTATTTGTCCTTAAAATTCTGTAAAAAAATATTTTTTAAAGTGGCAACTAGTAAATTATTTTAGACTAATTACAAATACATTCCTCTGTAATATAAGAGCTGCATTAAAGTTGCTTTATAGGGTGCATAATAATGAAATATTTTTCCTTTTTTCATGAGTTATGCATTGTGGAATTAATCCTATCTGGGGAAATAAAAATGCAGGAATTTATAAATGAATAATGAATTTAAAATATACAACATCACCTAAAGTGCTGACTTGTTTAGAGTTCTCTTCATGTTTTTAAAATACACTTTCTTTTCTAGGACTCTATTTTGGGACATAGTCATAAACACAAAAGGACCATCAGCATGAAATTAAATTTGTCTTTAAAACACTTTATTTCTTCAACTCTGCCTCCCACACCATTCTTTTGAGCCCTGTGTTATCCCTATTATACTAAACAAAACAGGAATACGAGGAGTTCCACGTGGATCTAAGGGCAATAAAATGAGAGCACAAAACAATCAAAGCACTTGGTCTGTTGTTCAAAAATATTTCATCCGCAGGAGGTGGTGGAGTGTCAGAAATACTGAAATTACCACCCAGACCCACAGGCTTGTTATTTCATTGGTTCAACAAATGATGTATTACGTTCCTATGCTGAGTCAGGCTACTGAGGTGGAGAGAAGAGACTCTGCAGAGCCTCCCATGACATGATTTCTGGTCTAGGAGCTTCCAGAAGAAATTGATACAGAATCTTTGACTCTAACCCAACATTTATTCCCCTACCCCATGACTGGGAGTCTCCTCTCTTTTCCAGGATCTCAGAAGGGTGAGAATGTAGTTCTCATTTATGTTTATACTTCCCCTCTTCTTGCTTCACATTTAAATGGGGCTACATGAGCTGGCCTGGGAACGCAAACCACCGCATGTTGTTTCTGTGGGAAAATGTGCATGGACTCTCTACTATTGAACCATCTTTACACACTTTTAGAATTGAGGGGTTACTGAGTTAGCAAAAATCATTTAGGGCTCAGTGTGACTACCTTTCCTACCAATCTCCAAGATATTGACCAATTCCTGTGGTTGGGTAGGGGGGAAATCCCTTCAGTCCTTCAGGTAGCATGAAATGATACAAATTAATGAAGATACTTCTTCAAATGTGTATGGAAAATGATCTTTTCTTCAGGTCATAGTCACCATTTTATTCACAAAAAATGATAGTTCATAGAGTGCCCATACTGAATTGTTTGTTATTATTCTGAGGCCAAGGTCTTTATCAGAGGATTGCAGTCCATTTAACCTGTATTTACTGCATGATCTCTGGGCAGAACTCATTAATGCTATAGTTAACACAGTTGCCATAAAAGCAGGTATCATTTTTTTTTCCTGGAGCCTGTAGGCTGAATGAAGTAGAAATGAGACAACTATTTTCTTGGCATCCCAAATTCTAGCAAGCATTATTTCGCCATATCTCTACCATAATCTGAATGTTGTAGGTACTTTGTTTTCACCTCCATTTTCACTTGCTTGATAAGGGTGATACTGGTGTGTTCAATAAGGACGTTGAACATATATAAGCTTCCTAAGGAAACATGAACTTGAATTGAACTGCAGTAGCTGCTCTACCACAGTTTAAAGAAAATATGATTATGGTTACCTTAGCAACCATAGCTCTGCACTTGATTTATTACTTACTGTTTTCTTATTTTAGTATCATTTGGAGGAGAAACAAAGGGGAAAATATCATTAAAGTATCACTTTCAATTATGATGAATTGAGGCAGCTGGGAATGATACAATTTTTTATATTTATAAAAGCATCTCCTTTTCTTAAATTTTCCTGAAATACTGGAACATTCAGATATAAGAAGTGAAGTAAAATAGGCTAAATATTCTTGCTAACTATAGAGTTAGTCAATTTTTAAAGACTACAAAAAGATATTTATTTATATTTATCTTATATTTATATATATTTATTTATTTATATTTTTCTTGGGCATACAAGTAAGGACTTTATTGTTCTTTAAAGTGGGAAAGATTTTTGGTCAGTAAATTTTGTAAGTACTTTTGTTTATAATACAGTTATTCAGTACAAATATATGTATACCCAAAATGAGTTCATTCTAGTAAAGTAGTAGGTTGATAGATTGTCAGTGATATTTAAATATTATTTTCTATGTTAGTTGCTTTTCTCATCACTGGGACCAAAATAACTGATATAAATAACTTAAGGGAAGAAAGGTTTATTTTTATTTTTATTTGTTTATTTTTTTGGTTTTCTGAGACCTGGGTAACAAGTCTGTGTAACAGCCTTGGCTATCCTGGAACCTGATCTGTAGACCAGACTGGCTTTGAACTCACAGAGAGCCACCTGCCTCTGCCTCGTGAGTGCTGGGATTAAAGGCCCAGAAAGAATTATTTTGGCTCCTGGCTTCAGAGGTTCACAGTCCATCATGGCAAGGAGGGTGTGTAGTGGAAGAAACTCTGTCCATGGCAGTGTGGGTGTACGGCCGATAGATAGCATGCTAAAAAAAAAAAAAAAAAAAAGAGTGGATGTAACTTTCAAGGTTTTTTCCTACTGACCTACTTCTATCATCCAGCTCCCAACTCCTGAAGGCTTCACAGCCTTTAAAGTAATAGAAAAAAAATAAACAAACAAAAAAAAATTTGGGATTGAGTACTAAAAATACCATCTTTTAAAAAATTATTTTTAATTTTTTCTTTTGTTAAAAACAGACTTTTTTTCTCACATTTATCCTGATTATGGTTTCCTCTCCCTCTACTCCTCCCAGTTCCACCCCACCTGCCCTCCCATTGGGAACCACTCCCTTTCTGTTTCTCATTAGAAACAAACAGGCAGCTGGGATGTAAAATAAATAAATAAAATTATTTTAAAAAAGAAAACAAATAGGCTTCTAATGGATAATGAGAAAATATAATATAATATAATAGGATAAAATAAAAACTAACACATTGGAATTGGACAAAAGAAACAAGCAGAAGAGAAAGAGCCCAAGAGAAGGCACAAGAAACAGAGACCCACTCGTTTGGTTTGCACACTCAGGAATCCCATAAAAACACTGAAGTAGAGGCCATAAAATATATGCATAGGAACTGGTGCAGACCTGTACAGGGCCTGTGCATGCTGCTTCAGTCTCTCTGAATTCATATGAACTTTGCTCATGTTGATTTAAAGGACCTTACTCTCCTGGTGTCCTCCATCCCCTCTGGCTCCTACTTTCTATTTCCTCTTCTGTTGGGTTCCTATAGTTCCTATAGTCCTATAGTCCTATAGGAGAGGGATTCGATGGAGACAACCCCTTTAGAATTGAGTGTTCCACAGTCTCTCATTCTCTCCATACTGTCTGGCTGTGGGTCTCTGTATTTGTTCCCATCTGCTGCAGGAGGAAACTTCTCTGATGATGGCTGAATAAGCCACTGATTTATGAGTAGAGCAGAATAGCATTAGGAGTAATTTTATTACTGTGTTGTTTTGTTTTTAAAGAACAGTGACATTTTGTTTTACCTTAGGTCCCTGAGTATCTGGTATCAGGATTTCCATCAGCCAAGCAGTGTTAGGTATGGGTTCTATCTGTGGAATGGGCCTTAAGTCAAATCAGATATTCTTGATTACTCCCACAAGCTTTGTGCCACTATTGCCTTAGCATATCTTGCAGGCTGGACACCATTTTTGATCCAATAGTCTGTGGTTGGGTTGATGTTTACATTTCTCTTTTAAGAGCGTGCAGAGTACCTTCCTGTACCAAAGACATGAGATCATAGGAGTGAAGGCTATTTGTACACACCAGCTCCATTTCTCCATGTCCAGTGAGTTGTGTAGATGTTGTCTTTAGCAACGGGGCCTTACCATCAGTTTGTGAAAAGCAACCTATAGTCTTTGAAACAGCCTGGGTTGTTTGGAAATTCCTAGGGGAACCTTTTGGCCAACAACTCAATTAGATGTAATCTAATCCTGGGATTGGAAGCTTCATTTGGTGACAAGAGATGGCTAGTTGGGGCTAGATGATGGTAGTTGGATTGCTTAATCTGCCCATACCCCCTTCCCCTCATAGAAGTGTAGGGTTATAAGCAAATGGATTTTTTGAAAACTTGTGCCTGAAAGACTATCTTTTCACATTGCCTTTTGTGGGAAATGTTCCATTTGATACCATAATGCTTTCTAATGGAGAAAAATGCAGGGGTTGTGCACTTTCTTGACTTATTAAGTAGAAAGGCAGTATTTCACAAGGTCTTCATTTAAAAACTGTTAGGATATATGAAAAATCTAATTGTAAGATTTTCTTTAAAGAGGGGAAAGTTAGAACAGTTCTTGGGTGTCAAGGGCCCAGTGCCCTTCCTACATAAGCCCACAGCATAAATTGAAGAAAATATTATGGAATAGCTTTGCTCCCATGAACTCTTCATTCCTATACGGACCTATGGTCACTTCAAACAAATGAGGATAATTACTTCTTCCTGTGGTATATTCTCTTGTGTTTTATTCAAGCTGATTTCAATATCCTAAGTTTTAATCAAATATTACAAGAGAAGAAAAATATAGGAAACCTAATATAAAAAAATCTATGCATTGGTTACTCAGACTGAATCATGATTAACATTTGCTATTGTTTGCCTTGGGTATTTTCATGCTTTTGTAAAAAAAATATAAGTATATTATAGACACAGATGAAACCTTTGATATGTAAGAAGTTTTCCTATTTTAATAATTTATTCAGTCTATTTCTTGTCTTTTCTACTTACTAGCATGAATTGTTGAGAACAAAAAGATAATAATTAATTATATTTCATATTTTTATATATCCAGAGTATTTTTGTTGTTTAGTGTAGCTGATTTGATATTATTTGTATGACTTTCTTTCATCAAGGTTTAAATATTACCATGACCTCACACTCAAGAGAGCCTTTGAAAATGGCCTGTATCTCCTCCATATTGGGATGGCATGTTCTTTTATGACAGAGTGAATACAAATCATCCTAATTCATAATAAAGGGCTAAATACAGCTTTTTAAAAATTTCCATGGCAACTTTAAAAAGATGCATTCTTTTCTCTGCTCCCTTTAACACAGTCATTAGTTTGTTATTCAGGTGCTTTCCAGAATGTTGTCTCTATTCATCCTGCATGGTGGTTAGAACAAGTGGTATTACAACTATCTCCCACGTAAGGAAATTAGAGCACTATGATGTCAGTACAGTTCTTGTCAATCTTAAATTCACCTTTGCACCTCCCAATGAGCTTCACAAAAGTACTATTCTTAAGCTCCACAGAGAGTTGATACAAATCAACTGTGCTGAGATAGACCATGAGCATCAGTATTTTTAAATGATTCTACTGTGAAGCCAAGGTTGAAGACCCCCCAATGAATCAGTAGACCCTTGTCCAAATCACTCAACTGGAGGCTACTTGTCCTAGGAATAAAAAATTGAACATTTTGATTGTCCCAAATGATAGAAGGGAGCTACAGACATCTATTAGGGAGAAGCCAGGGATGCTGATAAGTACACTATTGTACCAGGCTTTTTGTTTTGGGTTACCAATCAGCTCCCAAATCATGACATGGAGACTTATTACTTTTGAATGCTCAGCCTAGCTTAGGCTCATTTCTGGATACCTCTTTTAAATTAAGCTGTTTATCTACCTTTATCTACCTTTTACTTCAGGGCTTTTTACTTTTCTTTCCTTCTGTATATCTTACTTTCACTGCTTCCTCCAGTGTGACTGCCTGGTTTCTGGCCTCGGGCATCGCTCTCTCTTTCCCCCTCATTCTCTTCTCTCGTTCTTCTTTTTTCATTCTTCTAGATTCCTCCTCCTATTCATTCTCTCTGTCTGCCAGTCCTGCGTAGCCTTTCTCCTGCCTAGCTACCGGCTGTCTAGCTCTTTATTAGACCAATCAGGTGCCTTAGGCAGGGAAGGTGAAACAAATGCAACACATCTTTACATAATTAAACACACGTCCTTACATCATTAAACAAATGCAGCAGAAACAAATGCAACACACCTCTACACAGTTAAAGTAATAGTCCACAGCATAAACAAATGTAACACATCTTTGCCTAGTTAAAATAATATTCCACAACACCCTATGGCATCATTGAATTATCTGGACCCAAGACTCAAGGATGCTACAGCTGAGGAACTCTAATTTGGCTGATAAGTGATAGACTGAATTTTTCCAACAATATATGCAAATTAGTTATGATCTTATTGATACTGCTAACGAAATGAGTTTTAAGCAGGTTGCTCTTCAAATCTAAAATGTTTACAGTGACTGTTCAGTTTACCAGTACTCATGTGATATTATGTTATAACCATAGGATGATTACCAGACATTTGCAAATTACCCTTGTCCAACTATTAAAAGTAACACAAAACAACAAAACAAAGGCAGCAATATCAAGAAGAAAATTTTTCATTCTTAAATGTATATATATACATGTACATATATATATATATATATATATATGATTCTTTAAAAAAAAAAACTCCATTGAAAGCTCCTGCAGGGCTTGTGGAAACCACTGCCTACTGGCCCCATCCTTAACATCCAGTCATCCAGTCAGTGAACCTGGGTTGGAATTCAAGCATATGTATTTTTATACTTTCTAGATAGGTCCTGCCTTGGGGACCACACTTTGAGAATCAGTGATACGGAGAATGTATCCATGGCAGATTTTTAAGGAGATATTAACCCCAGGAAGCATTTGTGAACACTGTAAGTTAATACAATACAAAACTTTGTTTGTCATAGTACAGGAACAACTTGAAATATGATTCTTCAAAGGGGAGTACAAAGGGCTCTGAAATGGTGGAATTGTAATCAGAAAAGTCACTTGGTATCAAGCCCTTTGCTCTAATGTCTAAGAACAACTTGAGTTGCTACTTATAAGTTTTGTGAAGAACAAGTCCAGTATTGAAAATGGATGGCTTCCCACCTCATCAGAAAGGGGAAGATGCTAGCTTAATGAGACACTTGCAGTTTAATGAGAAAGATGTTATTTTTTATAGTACTGAATAGGTATTGTGCATACTGTAAGTAGATACTCAACTAAGAAATGGTCCACACAAAACATGCCTAAGCTTTGAATTGATTAACATATGGCTGTCAAATGATAGATGGTATATCGAAATTTCAGTGAAATGCTTTACCTCTTTTAAACATATCAAATTTCCAATGAATTGAATTGTTGGCTAAGGCGGATGAATAATAGTAAAACATGAAGTCTGAAACTTGTGTCCAGCATTTCAAAAACAAGTCAATTGGCCAATGACAAGTAACAGACAACAGTGACTGTGATGGTGTTTTGTGAAAGGGAGTTAGTGTCCTCATATTTTGGTCTTTGCACCGGTTACCTTCTCATTGCTGTGACAAAACACCTCATAGAAGATCATATAGAAAGGAATGGCTTTCTTTGGCTCACAGTTTGAGGGTACAGTCTCTCATAGTGGAGAGGTGGTAAGTATGGCTCTAGGTGAAGTAACAGCAGCATGAAGTAACTGATGATATTTCTACTCTTTGTTCAATCTGAGACTCCAGAATATGGCATGGTACCACCTGCATCTTCCCTCCTCAGTTAAATGTTTCTGAAACAGACTTATAGACACAGCTAGAGGTATCTTCTAGGTGATTATCCAGTAAATTAGTACCCACCCATTATTCCTAAAGCAAGAAGAATATGGGGGAAACGATAGTTTATTTTTATCTCTGATTCTGAAATGCTTTCAAAATACCCCAATAATAACAGTTTTGTCACTCCCTTCTACAACTTTACATTTCTTACTCAATATCAAATAATAATTGTATTTTGTCAGAACCTACTTAAATAACTGCTATGGTTTGAGTCTTATAAAAGCTCATGTATTAGAAATTTAATTCTCACATTTGTGTGTCAATGTTATTTGAAGCTGGAGTAACAGTGATAGCATTAATGTCTTTACAAGAAGAAAACAAAAGATCTCAGCTGAACCAAAACTCTTGCAATGATAATCATGAGTGAAATAAATTTCATTTACTATAAATTACCCTGTTCTGGGTATTGTGTCATAGAAACAGAAAAGGCACTAACTAGAGATAAATACTAAGTCTATGTATTTCTACAGTCCATGAATTTGAAATCATATATTACATTCCCATTTAAAGATAGGATCAGAGGCTGGAGAGATAGCTCAGGGGTTAAGAGCACTTGTTGCTTTTCTTGAAGACACATATTTAAATCCCAGCACCCACATGTTAGTTCACAATCATCCTTAACTTCAGGTGCAGAGTACCTAGCACCATTTTTTACCTTCACAGGCATCAGGCACATACATACGTTCTGGTAAAACACTCATATATATAAAATAAACAAAAAGATCACTAGGCCTCAAAGAACTACAGGCAACTAAGAAATGCCAAAAGTGGGAAAAATAGTCTTCCCTAGGGAAGAGCACAACAATTAGCCATCCAATACCAAATGCTCAGCCCTGAAAACATTGTGTGTGTGTGTGTGTGTGTGTGTGTGTGTGTGTGTGTATTTGCAAATACTTACAGACCAAGTAGATTATATTTAGCAATGTTTAGGCGTATACATATATACATGTAACAACAATTAGTGAAAAAAGAGGCCAAGAATTTGAAAGAGAGCAAGGAGAAGTGTATAGGAGATTTGGGAGGGAGAAAAGGGAAGACATATTGTAATTATATTATATTCTCAAAATAAAAGAAGTAATAAAAAGAAACACACACAGAAATAAATATTTTAAAATTAATAAAAATAAAGTTAGCATGATTATAGAGATAATCCAAATTATACTGCCTACTGTGCAAACTTTTAGCTCTGAGTTTAGGTGTTGAGAATAAAGAAATAAACTACCAAGAGAATTTTGGCACCTAACTAAGCCTTTCTGTTGTGTTGATGGTATAGATGGCAGTCATCAAGAAGTCTTCCAAAGAAGAACTAAATGACCCTGTATCGTAAAAATATGGTATAAAATTTAAACTGCTCAGAGAAGTTAAATCTTAGAATTAAAAAAAAAAAACAAGTGCCTATGAATGCAGTTCTACTATTGTGTGTTTAAGAGCAAGCCCAGAGGTTGCTATGGTATTACTTCTGCGTGCATGGCAACAGAGTGAACTGAGTGATTCAGCTTGATAAAAGAGGAAATTAGCTCACCATTTCCCTTTCCCTAAATCAGAGTCAGATATCCAAATATTTCATTTTGAAATGGTATATCCATCAACATGTTCTAATGGATGAAAGTCAGGGGTGGGGGTGGGTGGGGGAGAATCATAAGATGAAATGTGTATATCATGTGCTTGCCAGAGACAATGCAACTTGTGTTTAAAGAATCTAATAATGTCTCTGCATCCTTCTTTCTCCTGATAGGATGGGGTTTCTCAGTGGCATATGTTAGGCGAATATACAGTGATGAGTAATACTTTGGCAAAGGACAGCAATTTATCAGCCCATATAACTTTGTTCTAATGAAAGCTGATCATGATGCATTTTGAGAAAAAAAAAAAAAACACTGTTCGGCTATGAAACTCTAATTCCCTATGTGTAACAGCCCTCCAGGGAAGGGATAGATTTTGCCAGCATACTATGTGAAGTTTAGTCATTAGCAACCGCACAAAGCAGAGGTCAGCTGTGGGTGTATCTGTGGGAGGCACTGTTATGAAATCAACCATCAGCCACTGCAGCAGTGAGGTGATCCAACACAAACAGAGCCAAATGTCACAAATAAATGCTGACATTTTATCACATGGCGATTTTCATTATTATTTTACCACTGTGTCTTTTCTTACATTGTTTATCTTCCACATCTTTATTTTGTTTCCCATTTCCTTTCTTTTAACCGATAAATGAAAAATGGGGAAGTAAGGTTTGAGTCAGTACTTGACCACGAATACAGGAAGTTAACTGAATCCACCCCCACCCTGTCCTCCTCCCCCAAAAACATACAAAAGCTAAACCCATGAAGACAGATTCTAGGTTTATTTGGGGTTGACATGAGTTTCAGCACATAACAATTTTATTTGTTTTTAAAATTGAGCCTTTTGAAGAGTACAATCCCATGATTTTGAAAGAAATTTTTACTACATTCATTTTTGTGTGTATATATGCATGTGTGTGTGCACATCATGGTGGATGTGAAAGGTTAAAAAACAACTTGTGTGATATGGTTCTCTCCTTCTACCAGTTTGTCTGGCTTGGCAGCAATTGCTGAAGCATCTTACTGTCTCCATTCTATGATTTTTTTTTTTTTTTTGGTTTTTCGAGACAGGGTTTCTCTGTGTAGCTTTGCGCCTTTCCTGGAGCTCACTTGGTAGCCCAGGCTGGCCTCGAACTCGCAGAGATCCGCCTGGCTCTGCCTCCCGAGTGCTGGGACTAAAGGCGTGCGCCACCAACGCCCGGCTTATGATTTTTAATAAATACATAAAATACTACTCACCACCACGGGTCAGGGATACATAAGGGTTCTATCATAGACTCCAAATTCCCTCATGATGCATTTTCATTGTCACCCCTCACTCCTTTTGGGCCCCTGGCAATCACTGAGCTGTTAGAATGATCTTAAAATAGCTTTAACTATTTCCTCCACTGAACTCATTCATGTAATTGCTAGTCATTGATACTCTGCTATATGCAGGTCTAGGGAGAAATGGTAAACAAAATGAAATGTGGCTTTCTATCAAGAAATAGGATAATAAACCAAATTAAATCAGTAGTTCCAAATTGTAGTAAGGGATGTATAAAAATCAGGCAGATTCCTGTGAGAACAGATAGTAGAAGGCACACTCTAATTTAGATGGTATTAGAAGTAGTTACTCTAGAGTGTCCTTTAATCAGGTAACCAAAGGATGGTAAGGAACCAACATGAGAAGTTGACAGCATGAACAATTGTTGCACGTAGAGGAAACAGAAGGCCAAACAGAGACAGAATTCTCTTGAGAGATGAGGACAATGGCATTAGGTGTTGTGGACAGATGGGCACAGAATATGTAAGGTGTGTACATAATTATGTTGTTGCAGGAAGATCATTATGTTGAATTCAGATGAGCATTTAATTGGGATGACTTGACAGGTATTTTTAGATATTTGTATAAATTAGTAATTTTGAAACATTGTCATAAAATACATGATACAGACTACTTAAAGTAGAATTGCTTAATTTGGTTCATGGTTCTGGGAGTTCAAGTCCAGAATTGGATTCCCTATTTCTTTGGAATACCAAGGCTGGCACACAATGACAGGAGTATGGTCATCTCCTGTCAATGTTACTGTATGTATTTACTATTTACAGTATAGTATATATTTACTATTTACAGTATAGTATGTATAATAAAGCAAAGCAAAACTGCTCACATCAGGAACTGGAGCACAAAAGAAAGAGATTTCAGTCTGGCAATCCCTCTTGAAGACATATCCCCAATGACCAAATGACCTTCATCTCTTACAGGTTCACTGCACTCATTAATACTGCCTCTCCAACTAGGATCTAAATATTTCCTTCACAGGTTTTGGGGAACAGTATCCATACCCAATCCATATCAGTGTAGAAAACTCCAATATAGGGAGCCCACAATGAATGCAAATCATTTAATTCAGTATTAATGGAGGATTGGGTTTGGACAACAACTGTGGAGCTGGAGAAGAAATAAATTTTAAATGTTATATTAAAAGTAGAAAACTACAAGCCAAGCACAATGGATAATCCTTCCCTATAGAACCACACACCCTGAAAGTTTTATCCAGCAGGGATAAGGACTTCCCAGTAACATAAATGGAGTACCAGCTCTAGTCTTCCTTTGCCTATATGTACCATAGCTCCTCCCCCAGGCCATGTGCAGAGTTGCCAGGTGGTAAGGAGCAGCTGGATACTCAGATGAGCATATTATGCCTTAGTCCACCCTTCTATGTGAGGAATAAACTGTAAACAACCCCAGCTAGGTTGATCTTTTGAAAGGGAGCACAACCCTAAGATGGCAATTGCTTGGCTCGGCTGAGGACAGTCACTCCTGACAATCATTGTTGTAGCTCAAATGAATGCTTCCTGGCTGGAAACTGGAATAGGGAAATGGAAACGGACTACCCTAAGTTTTCTCCCTAATCCTCTTGGGTGGAATCATTTCAGGTTACCATTTTTTTATCTGTTCAGAATGATCATAGTAAGCATTTCAACTCAGTTCAAAAAAAAAAAAGTGTGGTCGCCTATGTGCCTTTACAGATGAATGGCTGGTGGAAGACTTTCTGGGTGGTTTGCAACTTGAAAAATCTGCAAGTATGGGGATATCCTTTAAGCCCTCCTAATTTTGTGATAGATCAAAATATTCTTATTTCTGTCTGTGTTTGAATAGTATCTTGGACAAGAGAGTGCCAACATCATCTAATTTTCATCTCCCATGCTCAGTTACTATTGAAAGAGAAAGGAAAAGACCTTTGAAGCTGGGGTAATTGTCTAGACAGTCCCAAAATATCTACTCCCAGGTGCAGAGGAAGCTGTGAAATGCAGACAAAGCATTAGGGTCCTTTGCCAAAAATTCAGTTTGTTTGAATTCTTACACAAATTTCAAGGGAGGTAATATCCAGAAGATATAATTCTAATAATTATGATCAGTGGTTACATTCAATTATCATTACTTTCTTCACATGGAGGTATTTTGTGTTCTAAACAAAATTGTAAAATTATTTTCTTAGATAATTGTCATGTTAATTTGGATTTTAAATAGTCCAGGATTGAATATTTAGGTGAATGACACACTCATAAGGAGGTACAAGGATGGAAAACACTGTCAGTGTTGCCATAAGCCCAACCACATAGACTATCAGTGGCTTTCTGCTGTTGGTCCACTCACGAGCTTCTTACAGCATAATTCCATACTATCTACATTTTGTGCCCTTGCCTTATATTTGTCAGCAGCAGGAAAATGTTGCAAATGGAGATGAATAAATATATCCTTACATCTAAGACTCATGAGTACTAAAATAAATGTCATGGGAAGCTGTGAATGGAATATACAAAAAAGAGAACTGGATAATTTGAGTTTATTCGAAGAAGGCATGTTTCTAAGAGATAGACCTGAGAGGAGCATTTTCATGAGAATGGAAGTAGCATAATAAGGGTGGCTGAGTATGAGCAAGGAGTTTCATTCTTTAAAAGCACTGTAGCTAAGTTTTTAAATTTTAATAAAGGAAGTGAAGTGAAGAGATTACGGTGAGACAGTAAATGCATTACTTGAAAATACTCTCATTTTTAGATACTCCCCTTCCTTAGGTTGAGCAATTGGCTCAGTTTGTTTAGTTTACACATAGCTTCATGGTTAATTTTTAAATATGCAGATAAGGTTAAGGCTATGATTTCTCTATTCAGTTGTACTTACCCAGGGAAGTCAAATCAACAAATAATTTACGAGCTTTCTTACCCATGGCAGTATTGAAATGAGATGCCAGCATTAGACTGAAATAGCGTCCTTAGGCTAACTTAAGGTCTTCCAAGATAACATAGCAGAAGAGTAATATATAGTAAATGCATACAGTAACATACAGTTAATCAGTAACAGAAATACTGACTTCTCATGGAGGATTTTAGTGAGCCCTTATGCCATAGGCCATCATTGTAACAAAATGCTGGGCAAGAACTAACTTTTTTATGGGAAGAGGAATTCATTTTGGCTCATGATTTGAAGAGATATTGTTCTTTATGGCTGGGAAGGCATAGTATCTATGGAGGCTTGTGGCTATGACAGGAGCAGTATGTAGCTACCTGCTCACATCTAGGTGGATCAGGAAACAAAACAGATAGGTGAATGTAGGTGCTCATTAGCTTTCTCCTTTTCCTCGTTTTATTCATTCTAGGACCTCTGTTCATTCAAGGTTGGCCTTATCCCTTCAGTTAATGCTCTACACACACACACACACACACACACACACACACACACAGAGAGAGAGAGAGAGAGAGAGAGAGAGAGAGAGAGAGAGAGAGAGAGGTCTATCTCAGTCCAATCAAGTTGTCCATGAAAATTAACCATCATAGTACCTGACTAGATGCCATGATGTTGCAGCTTGTAGAGTTATGGATTTCTTTTGCATATCTTAAGCACAGATTTACTCATTTATTCTGAGCAATCAGTTAATTTCTTTTACTTGTTTTATTTAACAACTTTTTAAATGCAGAACAAGTGCCAGGAATTATTCTAAGAGCCGCATATTGGAACTTTAGTGTTAGCTCAATTTTATCCTCAGAACAAACCTGTATTGATTATAGTTTACAGGTCAGGAAGCCAAGATTCAGAAAGGATGTGCTCCTTTCCCAAAGTCCTTTCAAGATCAGTTTGCAGTCAGCAGTTTTTCTGACCATATATTCCGTTGTATTTGGCTAGGGCCCTAAGGAGAGACGTACTTCATGAAGCTGAGTCAGAAAACAAAGGGGGTGCATCTGACATAGTGACACTATCAACTGGCTTCATGCCTTCCCTACATCCTTTTAGCAAAAATTTTTAAGTGGAAACCATGCTTAACACATCATGACAGAAGACACAAATACTCAAGTAAGTAAGATGCATGGTACGGGAAAGATGAGAACTGTACACAAAGGAGACAAATGTGCCCAAAGTGGCACAGATAAAATATTTAGGGAAGAGCAAACAAAGGAGGGCTTTTCTCCAGCTAGGAAAGAGTACTGGGGAATGATGGCTTCAAGGGATGGTATTGGAATAGGCTCAAGTGAGGCAGTGCTGAGATGTGGGAGGAAGTCACAGCTAGTTGGCCTAATTGGTTCCTATTCCTGCAGGAGTATGTGATCTAAAATGGGAGAGTAGGTCAGTGGATCAGATGGGAACAAAGGCAGAGAGGAAGAAAGAGTCTTGGGGAAAGAGATGTATCCTGAGGGAGATGATGCTAAATCCATGGAGCTCTGTGAAACCCTGTGGAGTTTTGTTTGTTTGTTTGTTTGTTTGTTTGTTTTACAGTCCTTGTGCACACCAAGGAACTACTATAAGTTTATAGCTAGTGAAATGGCATCATGAAAATTCTGGTTAAAAAAGATGATCTTGGCAGGGTATAGTAGTGAATGGAGAAGGGAAGATTGGGGGCAGGAAATCAGCTTAACACATGTGTCTTTGCAAAACCTTACAAAGATTTTCTCAGAAAACTAAGTATATGTTTTAGAGGTGTAAATCAGTGGTCGAGTGTCTCCCTGCTGTGCATGAGGTCCTGGATTTTATCTATCACCCCACACAAAAAAGTGAAGCAAGAAGTTATCACATGGCCCAACAATCTCACTGCTCAGCATATACTTACAAGAAGCAATTCTCCTTCAAAAGCACCTGAAAACAAGTAATCAGAAAGTGCTTCTATGTGAATGCTAATTTCTGGCTTTTGTTGGTTATAAGCTAGAAATTGAAAGCAGCCTACATGTCCACCAATGGAATAATGCCTAAATAAAATATGATCTGCCTGTACAGTGGAATACTACTTGACAATAGTATATCAATATATGTTGCACAGAACCCCGAATACATTTTGCTAACTGAAAGAAGTCAGACACTAAAGTTCACGTATTCCATTTGTAAGAAACATCCAGAACAGGCAAATTTGTAGAGACAAAAAGTAAGTTAGTGATTACCAAGAATTGGGGGCAGAGACTGACTGGGTAGAGACTGATTAATGGGATCTATGATCCCTTTTAAGATGATAGACTATTCTGGAATTAGATGGAAGCAGTGATTGTGTAGCAGTGGGGTTGAACTAAACACCACTGACTTGCCCTTTTTAAAATGGTTAGTTTTGTGTTAGATGAATTTGATTCATTCAATGTACTTTTAAAGCTTGTGTGGATTTAGGCCAAAACAAGGCTATGAGAATAGAAAAAAAATAAGGAAAAATCCTTTCAAGAGAGTTGGACAGGACTGCAGAGGGAACCAAAGAGGAGGTAGGCTTCAACAGCTTTCTGGTTAGATGCCTGGATGGTACCATTGTTCTTTGCATTAATCAGAATGACTGCCTAAGTCTCAAGTCTCCATTTTTAACCTGCCATCTTGCTATGGGTCTGTAGGCAGATTTCTCCACCTTCTTCATTATCCAATGGAAATGACAATGCTGCTATGAAGATATAATGAGTAGGTACATATAGAGCACAGAACTCCGTACCTGATACCAAGAAGACCTCCTCATTAGTATTTGGAGATTACATAAAGGAACAGGTTTATTTGATTTTCAATTTGAGGTCACCCATTTCAGAAATGTGAAAAGGGCAAGCATTCTAAGACTCATAAGTCATCTCTTTAACCATTAAGAAATATGGTAGTTGTTCTGTAATGCTTAATTATTATTGTCATCTGGACTGGATTGGGGATCACCTAGGAGATTGGGGCGCACCTCTCAGAGTGTCATAAGGGCACTTCAGAGAGGACTGACTGAGAAGAAAGAGCCACCTTGCATGTGACATCATTGCATGGACATGGTACTTGGATGGAATGTGAGCCTAGTGTCAGCATTCCTCTCTCTCTCTGCTTTCTGATCTACTGAAATGTCAGCAAGCCACCACATACTCCTGAATTCATTCAGTCACCCACTGCAATGCCTCCCCTACTATGATGGGCTTTATCCCTTTAAACTGTGAGCCAAAATGCCGCCATCCTCTGCCATAAATTGTTTCTTCTTAGATATTCGGAGCATGGAGATGAGAAAAGTAACTAATATATTCACTAGGAGCTTTTCTAAAAACCACATATTGGCAAATTATAGTTAGATACATGTGTGGTGCACAAGTTGATGGGACAAGTTTGAATACAATGGGGAATGATGAAATTAAGGTAGTGAACGTACTGATCACCTCAAATAGTTAACCTTTTGTGATGAAAACGCTGAAATTTACACTTCCTGATTTTGAAATACACACTACTTAGTCACTAGCTATATTTACTACACTGTGCTACAGATCTGTATAAAACTCCAAGGCTCTGCTGTTTGGCTGCACCATCCTCATCCCCAACCCCACTTTAACCAGAGCAATGGAGCACTCTGGGATGTATGTAGAGCAATAGCTGGCACTTAACAAGTTCTGAATAATTGTCACCTTTCATTTTGGAGGCTGTGGTTGAGGTTGTACTGTTACTATAAAATGATAGTCAAGGTCTGCTTGTAAATATTCTTTAACAGAAATGTGGTTCTTGAACAACTTGTTGGAAGGAGTTGGGGGTTGGTGATAGACTAAGAGTTGGCTAGTTTAATCACTAGAGTTAACTTACTGAAGCAGCTACCATGTTTTTACTTCTTAATTTTATCTCATTGAGGGGAAAATTGACTTGAAATTTTGTAGCTTTCTTTCTTATGTATTTTTCTGCACTAAAAAGTAGTTCCTGCTACTCATAATGTTTAATTGTGCAATACTCAATTCAAACATTCCAAATATCAAAAGATGACTATGTTAGGGTCAACCCATACAATTTTTACCATCTTTCAGAGAGCCAATGAATCACTCCTCATCATTAGCTCCAGGAACTTGCCGTAATGATCTCATAATCCTGGGGCTCACATGTCCCAGGTTTCTCAGCCTCCATGAAGTTCATTACTTATTAAAGTTTGGGATCTGTTCCCACGTAGGTGTAATGGGATCAGCAGAATGATAAAGATGATGGAACTGGCATTTAGAGGGAAAGCTCATTTCTAACAATTGCCTCTTCTAATGAGTCACTGCAATGCCTCTATGATTATAAAATTTGCTATTTCATAACACTGGAAATTTTAAATCTTTACACTTAGCTCTTGAATAATCAGCCTATGGCAGATAATATTCTTAGGACTCAGTGTGTTGAAAATTGAATTGAAGTTAGAATTTCATACCCCAATGTCTCAGGTGATTTTTAGTAATTTTGGGGCATTAATATACCTCTAGACCAGCAGTTCTCAACCTGTAGATCATGACTCCTTTGGGGACTGAAATACCCTTTCATAGGGCTTGCATATCAGATATACTGCATATAAGATTTTTACATCATAATTCATAACAGCAGCAAAATGACAGTTATGAGGTAACAATGAAATAATTTTATGGTTGGGGATTACCACACATGAGGAAATATATTAAAGGGTCACAGTGTTAGGAAGGTTGAGAACCACTGCTGTAGACCTAGAAATAAGTTTGTGAAAATTCCTTAGAGGTAAAGAAATAAAATATCATAAAACAAACTATAGAAATGAAGATTTTTCTCAAAAAATACTCAAGAATAGTGAAGAGAGACTAGGAGTTCTATGGATCAGGCACTTGCATATCATTAACCATTGACTAAAATGTTGAGCATCCATTAGATTTTGGCCAATTGGGCAGAACACCATGGCGCTTGATAGAAAAGAGTGGTGGTTCCCAGACACTGGCATCCAGTTATGCACTGTGATTTGTTTAAGAACTCTGCACGCATTCATATAGAACTTAGTCCTCATAAAAGTCAGAGCTATAGTCAGAATTTTACTTTTACCAAACAGATAGCTTGCTCCCACACATTGTTTAATAAATAATGTAACAAGATTAGAATTTGAATTTTGGTCAGGTGCCCATGCCTTAATTAATCCCTGCACTCAGAAGGCAGAAGCAGACAGATCTTTGAGAATTTCATGTTAGCCAGGGCTACATAGTAAGGGCCATCTCAAAATGCATGGAAGGAAGGAAGGAAGGAAGGAAGGAAGGAAGGAAGGAAGGAAGGA